>PVJH01014009.1:0-58377 GCA_004026705.1 Nesogale talazaci
AAAAAAATACCCATGCTAAATATTTAATGTTATAATAATAACCCTGTGCAGGGAAGAGTCTAGTTTCTTCTTATTGCTTCTCTGAGCAATAGAGTTCAAGATCAAGAATGCTTAAACCACCTCTTCCAATGGAAGTGTCCATCTAAATTGGTGGCTAGGTTAAAAATGAACAAATGAAAACAGATATAGAATCTACCAATGAATGTGATGTACATAAGTGAAGTCTGAGTCATAAGACTAAGTCAAATGTAGCAGAGATAAGGCTCATGCTGAGAAGAAAAATCCCTGCAATTAATTCATAACCTTGACCTGAACCATGGGAAAAATCAATAGATTCTGTTCAGGTAGAAGTATAGTGGGACGGAAGCAGTGGATACTCTACAGATCTGACGCTGTCACTGTATGTCTTTGAGTTGATTCCATCTCATGGTGATCCTGTACGAAAAAGTAAAATTGCCCCATTCGGTACACTTTTCACCAAAACAAATCTTAAGTTTTTCTGCTGTGGAGATGCCTTTCAGTTAGTAACAGATCACTTACCCATTGCTTCATCAGGTAGCTTTATAGATTTAATAACCCATTTAATTCTTGAGTCACCCCATTCCTACATCATAATGCTCTAATTTGTACTTGCATGATTCTAGAAATGCAAAACCCATTTAGCAGAATGACTAACAGGTTCTTTCCTCAATCTTTATCTTCATGTTTCTTCCACTCATCAGTTTTTTGGTTTTTTTTTTTAGTTTCCTTTATTTAGCTTATTTCTTTTTTATTTCACATAGTTCTTTGCATTTTAAAGCATGGTTCTGGGATCAGCTGGGATCTTCTTTCCTTCACACACAATCTTCCCAGAGACTTCTACTTTTTCCTTCTAGGCTGTTACATGAACTTCCTCTACTTTGTTTTATCTTTTCTTCTGAAAATTATTCTCTTTGTCTTTCTATCTCTATGTTAATTATAATTAGATGAAGGCCCTCTTTACACACCGATCTTGAAAATTCCATGATTATCTTTCATGATTATCATATTATCTTTGATGAGGACAGTGGACAAATTTCATTCCACTTGGTGAACTCATTTCTTCAGAGTCAATGTCTGCTTTTTCTGTGTTTATGATAGTGAAGTAACATGTTTGAAGGCATTTGTTTACTGAAAAATTCCTTTGTTACTATCTTCAAATTCTGAGGGACTGCTGAGTGAAAGATCTTTCCGCAGACCACATTAAATCATAACATCAAGTGCAGCCATACGATTCAAGGACAAATAAACTTCAAACGAAACCAAGGAATAAAAAGGTTTTGTACGTCGTTCAAGAACCAAATGAAACATCATTATTTTATGTGAGTGGAAGTGGAAGATGAGAGGAAACCAGGATAAGATTAGTGAAGAGGGTGGGGGGAGGCCTATTGATTTATTTTTCCTTGGAGAAAGCCAGATTGGGTAGAAATAGAGCATGTCTAGACATTCAGCATATATACACAAAGAAAATTCATCAAGAAGAGAATGTACAACTATAGCAATATTCTGTTATTTTAATGGTTACTTATTGAGCTTCATGTATCTATGGAACAATGAACAACCCACAGGCTCCATGAGAAAATTTTGCATGACATAAAGTGTAGCAGAAAACAGATGGTCATCTGATCTTAATAACTGTGCTTAAACAGAGCTGAACTACTATCAGTGACACCATCAACCATGATTTATTTGAGAAGCATGGTAAAGAGACTTTCACCACCATGGAATATTTTTTTCCATGTTTGTGGTTGTCTACATAACACTGAATACATCTGGATAGAAATCAAACCTTTCATCAATTGTCTGCATCGCTGGTACATGAAATGCCTAACAACTGAATATTAAGAAGAAAAATGCAATTGACTAATCATTTAGAACTCTCTATATTTCCAAAGTTGATCAAAGAATAGCTCAGTATACACACTTCATGGAGACAACATAGAAAATGAACCCAGGCCATTCCTTCCTGTTACAATGTTATTTGGTTTCTGATGACTTATAAGGTACACCCCAAATGTCCTAATGGTGCATTCTGATCACTTATTAAGGTCTCTATCATCTGTCTCAAGAACCCCGGTGGTGCAGTGTTTTTGAGTTAGACTGCTAAAAGTCGAGTCAGCAGGTTGAAACCACCTGCCTGGAGAAAGACAGGGGTTTCTACTCCTGCAAACAGTCTCAGGAACACAAAGGAACAGTTCTGCGCTGTCTAAGAGCATAGATTTGAGCTACCACTGACTGCATGGCAGTGAATTTGGTTGGTTTGGTGTTATCTGACCCCAGCCTATCTTTCAGGCTTCATCTGTTGTATTTAAATGAGCTCTACAAGCCAACTACACAAACTGTGCACCACTTTGTGAATTCTTGGTGCTGACATTTATATGTTTGTTTATAAGCATCCCTACCCCCCTTTTTTAAAGATTCTGCTTTGAAGATGAAGGTGCACTTAAAGTCATGGTGTTCCAATTCTCTCATGTGTATGTGAAAGAAGGACTAAGAAAGAAAAAAGTGGAGACCATATAAGCTATGATGTTTGTAAAGAATATTAAATATACCAATGACTTCCAGAAGAATGAGCAAATTTATCTCAGAAGTACAGCCATAAATTTCCTTAGAAGCAAGAATAGTTAAACTTTGTCTCACATACTCTGAACAGGTGTCAGGAGGGATGAGTCAATGGAAAATGATGTCATACTTGATAAGTGAGAGGGTGAGCAAAAAAGAAAAGTGCCATCAGGGAACTGGTTTACAAAGTGGGTGCAACAATGGGCTCAACCATAAGAATGACTGTGAGCATGGCAGAGGACTGGCCAGTTTTGTTCCGCTTCATGTTGGTCCCTATGAATCAGAATCAACTGGACAGCACCTAACAATCACAAATGTCATCATTGCTCATATGCAGTCTACCCGATAGACATCTCTTCCAATTAATTTCTTCCATTCACCCCATCCATCTTATAAGATCATACTCAAATACAGATTCCTTTGGAGAAGACTTAGTTGAATTTTCTGTACTAAGTTATTTAGTCTTTTTTTCTCTCTTACAGTGTAAATCTGTGAAAGCTGCTATTGCATTTTTCTCTGTCATTTATGTTTACGCAAACCCATTCTTATTGGAGTATAAATGGGAGACATTTCTTTGTAAACTTTGATTTCCATGGGCCTAGAACAGTGATAGACTTGTGAATAGAACTCCATAGATGGCATTTTAATGACTTAATGCCAATTTTTGTCCAATGAGAATACTTTAATGTCAATAATTTGGGCTCTCACTCAATAGTACACCCACCTTTATAGATGATGGTTAAAGGAATATAGCCCAATCAAATGTTGGTTGGATTGCATACATTTAAATAATGTGTACTCAATTTCAGTTCATTGATTATATAATTTGAATTTCATATTTTATGCAATACTATGGAAGGCATATTTTATATTCTTTGAATAGGGTTCATAAAATGCACTTCAATATGTACATAGCTATGATATGTGTCTTAGGAGGATGCTTGATTTCTCTTTAAGAATTTAACAGATCTCTCTAGAATGTATTATACAGTGAATATTAAATACTTAGTAACCTCCACAGAATCAGTGAACACAGCACAAAAAGTTTTAACAGTATTATAGCATGTCCTATTCACCTATGCAATTCTGGATGTTAAAGAAATTTCATTACATTTTTCTTTTTTCTTTTTTTATTTCATCACTTGCTAAATAAAAGAAAGTTCCCATGTTATTATTCCATGTGCATATGTATAAGTGTGTGTGTAATAGCTTGACAAATACATATATTTATATACACAAGATTTATATGCTTATCTATTTCATTTATAATGTGTATATATAGCTATAAATGTATACATTACTGTGACTGTAACTATACATTTCAGGACAAATGTTTCTCAAGGGAATATTACTTCATCCTCTCACTTCCCCTATAACCCCTCCAGACCTGCGGATACTTTTCACTTCTTCACCTAAAGCATCTGCATCAAGCAGACTGTGGAGTGAAGGGTTGCACAGGAGCACTTTCACCAGACGGAGGGATGTGAGATAATGAAAGTAGCTCCTGGGATCAGCATATTTATTGGGTTTGTTATGTATCAAATGTAACAAAAGTAAAGGGTCTGAAGAACACCCTGTGTGGTTCTTTTCACACCCTTTGATCACACAATTCCTCTTGAATTCAGATGCAGTAGAGCTTAAGTGGCTTCATTGATGTGTTAAGTGTGGAATGATTTTTGTATAAAATAAAAAAGGTCCCATTATGTGTCCAGAAAAGCCTGTGTGTGCTTGTTTATTGAGACAGGAAGTCGGTTTCCCACACAGAACCACAGTCGTTTGATGCCGAAGCATTGTGTAGGACTGAAGAGTAAAGGAAACTTCATTTTCTACCTGGCAGAAATCGGCTTCTGGAGGAAGGGGCAAACAATGCAATTGGGCTTCAGCTGAATGAGAAGACTTGATTGATGTTCAGAGAATGCACCATATCAAGTAAGGTGGGGAGGGGGGACTTTTGTTAAAAAACAACAACAACACGTTTTATTGTAAGCACTTGGCTTTTTGTAACCCAGGGAGCATTGCCAATCCTTCATTCAGGTGCAGGAAAAGGGAGGGAATCTATGGAATTGCCCCTCCAAATACTGCCTCAAGATTGTTGAGTTTTATTATTCTCACTCTTTTAGCTTTCTCTCTAAGTTGGCTTTCCTGAATTTTTTTTTTTTAACTAGCATGGAGAATATTTCTGAGACTTGATGTGATGAAGTTTAAAAATCAACTCATAGATCAAAGATTTAGGTCTGGATAACCAAGAAACCCTGGCATTTTAATAGGTAGGATTCTCAGGAGGATAATATCTCTGTTTTTGGCTTTACACAAGAAAGAATTCACGTCAAAGCCTGGCTTGTGATCCAAGAGGGTTTTCAAAAAGGACAGGAGATGTTTCAGGTTTTACAATCTCAAAATAGTATACCCTATTTCAAGGAAGCATGCCAAACCTTGCGGAAGCGGAACTGGGGCCCACAACTGAATACGGGCAACCTCGTGGGACTGTGTGCCCACACATGATGACCTGAGGCCAGAAAGAGAGTGGCATGGCACAGTGGGTGCTGGGAGCAGAGTAAACAGGAGAGGCTGTGGGTCCCAAATAGGACCAGAGTGAACACATATGCATCCAAAGCAGGTACTGAAGGGCCCATCATGCAGTGTAAATGTGCCTCCTACCTTTCACCTGCCTCTGACTGGGAGCAGAGTTAAAAGAGACTACATTTCCCATCACCAGGATATGGAAAGCCTCTGGCTGGGGAGGTGTGATTGATGGTATAGGTTGACCCTATTGACTAAATTAAACCCACCTGGATGGGCTCAAGAGCCTGGGCCTAATTCGGGCCACCCAGGTGTGATGCCCACCTGGATAGGGGGCAGAAGGTAGGGGTCTGGTGTGTGTGTGGGGGGGAGGCCTGAATTGTAGTATGTCCAGTTGAAGTCTTCATAGGTGGCTAGTGCTTGTCTGATTTCCTTTCCAACCTCCTTTATAGAAGCCTGTGCAGGCAAGGGAGGGCCTTACCACACACAATGACTGTTAAAGTGTTCAGCTACTAACACAAAGGTCAGTGGTCCCATCCAGCAGCTCTTCAGGAGTGATTGTTATGTGTCACAAGTCCCCATCGCCAAACTTTCCTTCCTTGGAGAAAAACTAGCAAGTTTACATGGAGTGGTTTGCCATCCCAACAGAGGAATTCGCAAGCACAGGACAAGATAGTATTAAAAAACAGTAAGCAGTGCAAAGATTTAAAAAGCAAAATATGCTTCAGTCACACAGCAAGTCACCTTATGATTTGAGGAAGCTAATGATGTCTGGGGAGATAGCACTGAATTTTATAGGAGTTGACTTGCCTCGTCTTTTCTAGCGTCTTCCCATTGGACCTTTTTCCTGCCTCCCAATTGGTCCTTAGTCCAGCATCATGGTTAGTCTTATAATCTATGACTTGTGCAGCTCTTTCTCACATGGAGTGGTGTTAGTCAATAGGCTATCTGGACAAGACTGCAGGAATGAATAATGTCAGGCAACTTGGGATGGATCATCCAAATCTCTCATTGTCTTTGCTATGCCTGTGGAATGGATCAGGTGAGAATTCAGGAGAGGATGTGACCACTTAGGTCATTCAGGCCTTAAGCTGACCCTGACAGTGATCACAGGCTAAGAAGCATAGGGGCAGTTCCTTTGTACTGTAAGATCTCAATCAGTTGAATCAACAGTACCTAAGAGTCTCTGGGTGGTATCAATGGTTAACACACTTGGCAGTGAAATAAACAGGTGGTAGGACCTGCTGTCCCCCATTCCTAAATATCTCAAAAGAAAGGTCCGGAGATGTACTTCTGGAACTCAGCCATTGAATTCCCTGTGGAACACAGTTTTACTCCAAAACACATGGAGTCACAATGAGGTGCAGTCGGCTTGATAGAAATTGCTCATAGTTCCCACATGCTACGAGTGTGTCTTAATCTTGTTATAAACCAAACACTTGGGTTGGCAGAAAGATGAAAAATAACACGGTTGAAATCCATCTTAGTCTTATACACCTGTTGTAGGGGACAATGACACTCAAATTTCAGATATATTTATAGGGGCATATTTATAAGTCTTAATAGGACAAACAAGATAAACACTCAGACACATCATCCAGATTAAAGAGACCATTGCCCAAAAATTTACAGAAGAATATGACTGCTTAAATAAACTGGTAATACAAGGAACTCTGTCACAAAACATGATTTTCAAATGGCCAATATATCCCAGTTACAGGTGGGACTACCCACAGGAAATGAGATCCTGATTGGGACATGAACGTTAGAAGATTGGTTAAGCCTTAACTATAAGGGCTCCCTGATCAAAGCAATCAGGATATGGCTTATAATCCTGCTGACTAAAACACTCAAAGTTCATTCAAGAGGGACATTCAGGCAAGTCCCTAAAGTCTAGGCTGCCTCTCTCTGGACCAGTTGAGGTAGTAGTAATAACATATTCTCTAATGTGCTCTTCCTAAGGGCAAGGCAGGACACAATGCTGGTTAAATGTTCACAACTAATTCAATTAAGCCTGAATCTAAATGGAAATTCAAAAATGGATTTGAGGCTATCACTGTAACTTCAGCCTTCCAGAATTCAAGCTTTATTACACCCCACAGCCCACTTTTTTTTCTATGCCAAGCTCTCATAACCTACACGAGCTAGTTACATTCCAAGCATACTCTTCATGCTTTGAATAATCCCATTGTTTACCCTCCTGGTTATTATCATCTTCCTCCTCATACTGGATCATCAACAAGTGATGCTTGGGTCTTGGCTGGGAATTGTGCAAAAAGAATTTATTACGTAGTTGTTCTACTCAAAGATTTTATAAACTGACAAATACAGCAATGAGGTGGGCCTAAAGGAGGAGAAGATATGGGAAATATAGAATTGGAATTCCATGTCCCCAACTACTACCATTCAGCCATTTAATCTTAGAAACTATGTGTGGGGGACAGGGCTAGAAGAGATTTGTTTGAGGGTTATTAATTGCCACCAAATAAATACCAGTCAGGGAAACTTCATGTGTTCACAAAGTAGAACAAGTCAATGTGGACTCAGAATGGCCTATGGGAGGGTAGAACTGTTCCTATGAGACTTCGTGACTGTAACTTTTTACCAGAGTGGAAAGCCCTTTCTCTGGAGTTGCAGCTGGTGCTTTCACACTGCTGAACTTGATTGCAGCCCAATGCATAACAATTCCACCACCAGGGCTCCTTCCTTTAGGTGTGGGGAAACATCTGCTTTTCACTGGTGCCACAGTATCCTTTTGGTCACTATAAATCTTTTTTAAACAAGAACTTCAAAAGCTGATGGTGTCCGGCTATCAAAAGATATAGTGTCTGGGGTCTCAAAGGCTTGAAAGCAAACAAGTGGCCATCTAGCTCAGAAGCAAAAAAGCCCACATAGAAGAAGCACACCAGCCTGTGTGACCACAAGGCATTGAAGTAATCCAATGTCAGGCATGAAAGAACTAAAATTACATCATTATAAATGGGGGGGAGTACAGATTGGGGACCCAAAGTTCATCTGTAGATAACAAGGCATCCCCGTACAGAAGGGTCACAGGGAGAAAATGAGCCAGACAGGGTACAGTGAAACAACAATGAAAGATGCAACTTTCCTCTCGTTCTTAAATGCTTCCCTCTGGCCCCACCCAATGTCATGACCCCTACAAATTCGGCTAGACCAGAGGATGTACACTGGTACAAATAGGAACTGTACATGTGGGGAGTCCAGGACAGAGGATCCCTTCAGGACCAGTGCTGAGAGTGATGATACCGGAGGTGCAGGGAAGGTGGGGTAGAAAGGGGGAACTGATTATAAGGGTCTACCTATACCCTCCTCCCTGGGGGATGGACAACAGGGAAGTGGGTGAAGGGAGACATCAGACAGTGTACAAAATGACAAAATAATAATAATTTACAAGTTATCAAGGGTTTCCTCTTTCTACTTTCCTTTTTTTTTTTGACTTTAAATCATATTGATTATCAGAAATGACATGCTCTCCAATGCCAAGGAGAAAACCAAACAAAATCAGCACCTGTCCTCAAACAAAACGTCAAACTCACTTCCATCAAGTCAACTCTAACTCACAGTAGCAATGTAGGACAGAGTAAAACTACCCTTATGGGTTTCTGAAATCGTCAATCTTTATGGGAGCAGAAAGTCTCATCTTACTCCCATGAAGGGGCTGATAGTTTCAAATTGCTAACCTTGTGGTCAGTATAAAGTGACCAGACATCCCACATTTTAATAATTTAACATCCCACGGCATTTTAAAATTAAAATAAATATATTGTAATACTATTTTTGTGTTCTATGAAAATTTTTGTTGCTCCAGATAGACCAAATTTTTAATCAAGAACCCTCCCCTCCCCTTCCCCCACCCCTCGCACCTGGTCACTGGTGTCCTGCTTAAAATCTGGTCACTTTAGGTTAGTTGCCCACTATGTCACGATGTTAAACTACAGTATAAATCAAACCAAGTTCATTGTCAACTCTCAGTGACCCTATAAGACAGTATAGAAATTCCCTTTTGAGTTTCCAATACTGTAACTCTTTACAAATCTTTAGAAATCCTCGTGTTTCTCCCCTGAGTGGCTGGTGATTTCCAACTTCTCACTTGGTTTCGATCTGTTGACTTAAATGCATAACCACTACGCCACCAGGGTTATGGTCAATGCTAAACAATGTTAGCTGCTGTTATTGTTAAGTAAAGCGGAGAACTTGTACTATGATCCTTGCTATCAACTTTTTGAGCTAGACCCTCAGTCTTGCCTACAGCTGTCTTTTTTTCTTTCTAATCATCGCACCGAGTATGCATCGCAATTTCCTTAAGTCATCATGATTTAAAATATCCACATGGTATTCTCTCGGCTGAAAATAGTCTGATATCTTTTCTCAAAGCAACAATCTCCTGCTCCTCTTTCAAAATCAAGTGGAAGTGTCTCCTCCTATCCCGTGTGTTGGCTGCAGTAACAGGAAGATAGTAAGGGCAACTTTGGCTGAAATAAATTGAGTTATTTTTCTTTTATTCTTACATTGCAAGAAATATGGAAGTAGTTGCTTGAGCCAGTTACTCAATGAGGTTAGATTTCCATATTCCATTCTTATGCTCCAACATCCTGATGAAGAAATCATCTCATGGGTTACTACCTGATTACTGCCAAATTGCTGGGCAAGAAGCAGGAAGGCAGTGCCAGCATAGAGTACAGAGTCAAAAGAGAGACTTGTTCTTCAGACTAGTCCTACTTGATTCAGGAACTTGTCCTTGAAATACTCCAGTAGAGTTTCTCTGATATTTTCTTGAATGTAACCTGAGGTCCACTGCTGGTTTGTTGTACTGCAGTCACTTGTGTGTTGCTGTGATCTTGGGAGCTATGTCACTGTTTTTTTCAAGTGCCGGAAAGGTCCCCTGAAGTGAATCAGTTTCAGTGAAGCTTCCAGACTAAGAACAGACAATAAAGTAGGACTCGGTTTCCCACTTCATAGGTAGGAGCCACTGAAACATTATGCATTGCTTGGAAACATACGCTAATGAATAAAAGTAGAACATTGTCAGAGATAGTGTAGATGGGAGGGAATCTAAAATGTAGCTGAAGAGGAGCTGATTTCTCAAAGTGGAGTGGTGATGTTTATGAACTAAAGCCTGTGAGCGTGAAGCCTTCCAGACTTGATTTGTTGATGGGGCACAACCCAAGGTAAGAAAAAGCAGATGCAAAAATCCACCAATAATCAGATCTTGGAATATGTGAAGTATGAGTCTAGAAAAATTGGAAGGCATCAGAAATGAAATGAAAATCATAAAGATCAATATTACAGACATTAATGAGCTGAAATGGACTGACATAGGCCATTTTAAGTCAGAAAATCATGTGGTTTACTGTATTAGGAATGATACAATCAAAAGGAATTGTATTTTATTTATCTTCAAAAAGATTATTTCAAAATCTACCTTGAAGCACAGTGCTTTCTTTGATAGGATTAGATGTATCTTCCTTTATGGAAATCCAATCAATACAACTATTATTCAAAGCTAGTGATAAAGATATTGAAGAATTCTATGGATATCTTTAGTCTGAAATTGAAAGCAATTAAGATACATTGACAAATTTTGGCTTTTGACAGCAAAAATTACCAACAATGAGAAAGCAACAGTACTTGGAAAATATGGATGTGGTAGCTACGTAATGTCATGTCAGCTTGCTAAATAAAGCTAAGGGTGGAGATTACAACATAGTGATGTCTTCTTGTGGGCATGGCCTTCTCATGAGGATTCTGGGAACTTCCTCTCTTTCTCCCTGGATGTGGACCACACTTTCTTTGTTAGATCTTCCTGTTGAGGAGAAACACTAGAGTCCTGACACACTAGACACACTAGAAACCTGCGCCAGTGCTAAGATGCTTCCACCACCACTGGATCCACAAGACTTTTCACCCACTGGCCTATGATCTTCCTGCATTTGGCATCATTGAATGTGCTTTTTGAGACTGAGGAGGAATTTATGGACTAACATAGAACATCTGGGCCAATATCAGACTAATCGACTTGATTTGGACTGGACTGGGATGTTTTCTCAATATATAATTGCTCTTTGATATAAAGTTCTCTAGCCAATCCAGACTAACACAATGGACTTAATGACAGAAACAAAGGTGGAGATTATATGATAGAATTGTGTAAAATTGATGACTTATTCACAGCAAAAACCCCTTTTCAACACCACAAAAGGCCACTATATACATAGACTTCTCTAGATGGAATACACAGAAATCAAACTGATGACATCATGGGAAGAGATGATGGAGAAGTTTAATGTCATCAGTGAAAACCTGTCCAGAGGCTGACTGTGGAACACATCACCAAGCTGAAGTTGAAGAAAATGAAAACACATCCATTAGATCCAAAATATGACCTTGCATCTATTCTACTTGAATTTTCAGAACAAATTTGCTGCATTGAACCTTGATGACATAATATCTGATGGGCTGTGGGATAGCATCAAGACCATCATTAATAAAGAAAGCAAAAGATCATTTGAAAGAAAGGAAAGAAAGAAAAGATGAGCATGAATTTCATGGAGAGTCTGTAACTTGCTCTTGATCACAGAGTGGTTAAGGCAAAGGGAAAAAATGATGAACTCAAAGAGCTGTACAGAAGATTTCAAAGGGCAGCTTGAAAAGTCAAAGTACAATGAAGATGTAAAAAGATCTAGAATTAGAAAGCCACAACCAAAGAATATGTCCAGTATATCTTCAGTTGAAAGAATTCAAGAAAAATCCAAGCTTCCAGTTGCAATATTGAAAGATTCTCTGGAAAAAAAATACTGAACTATGCAGAAAACATCAAAAAGATATGGAAAGAATATACATAGTCATGCTAACAAAAGGAAGTAGTTGACATTCCAATGGTACCAAAGGAAGAAGTGAAAGCTGCACTGACAGCATTAACCTAAATCATGGCTCCACCGGAAGCGCTCAGTTGTCTATGCTGGGATATTTGGAAGACAGTTACTTGGGAAACTCCCTGGAAGAGACTCATATTTGTACCCATTCGAAGGAAAAGTGATCAAATTATGGGTTGATATCAGATTCACTAAAATTTTGCTAAAGATTATCCAACAAAGGTTGCAGTGGTACATCGACAAGAGGTTCAGGTTGGATTCAGAAGAGGATGTGGAACAAAGGATATAATTTCTGATGTTCCATGGACCTTGGCTGAAAGCAGATAATACTAGAAAGAGGTTTGCTTGTATTTTATTGGCTCTACCAAACATTTGACTGTGTGGATCTTAACAAACTATAGATAGCCTCGAGTAAAACTCCCATTCTTCAACTCCAGAACACTTGATTGTACTCATGAAGAACTTGCACATGCATCAAGAGGCAGTTGTGTGAACAGAACAAGAGAATACTGCATGATTTAAAATCAGGAAAAGTGTGTGTCAGGGTTGTATTCCCTCATTATACTTATTCAGTTTACATGCTCAGCAAATCATCAAAGAAAGTGGGTTATATGAAGAAGCATATGGTAACAAGATTTAAGGGAGACTTATTAACAATCAGCAATATGCAGACGGCACAAATTTGCTTGCCGAAAGCAAGGAGGATTTGATGTACTTGATGATAAAGATCCGGGATTGTACCCTTCAGTATGGATTACAACTCAATGTAAAGAAGACCAAAATTTACACAACTGGACCAATAGGTAGCATCATGATAAATGACATTTTTAAGGGTTTTGCCTTGCTTGGATGCACAAACTATGCTCATGGAAGCAGCAGTCAAGAGATCACAAGGTGCATTGCATTGAGTAAATCTGCTGCCCTGGACCTCTCTAGAGTATTGAAAAACAAGGCTGTTACTTTGAAGACTAGAGTGTACCTGACCCAAGCCATGATATTTTCTGTGGCCTCATTTGCATGTGAAAGTTGGAAGACCAAAAAGAGCATGGTGTGGGAGAAGAATACTGAAAGTACTATGGACTGCCAAAAGGAAAAACAAGTCTCTTGGAAGAAGTGCAACCAGAATGCTTATTGGAGACAAGGGTCCAAAATTTCAAACTCTCTGACCTCAAGTGAACGTTCACTCCTAATGGCCCTCTGTGGGTTTCAGAGACTGTAACTTCTTATGAGAGTAGAAAGCCCAGTCTTTCTCCTGCAGAGTTGCTGGTGGTTTCGAATGGCTGTCCATGCAGATCACACTCAAGTTCATAACCACTAAACCCCAAGGATAGGAGACTTTTTATTGTATACTTTAGACATGCTCTCAGGAGAAAGCAATTCCTGGAGAATGACGTCTTGCTGGAAAACTAGAGGGGTAGTGAAATATAGGAAGGTCCTCAAAGAGATGGATTGACACAGTGGCTGCAACAATGGGTTCAGTCATCGGAATAAACATGACGATGGCCCAGGAAGAGTCAGCGTTTCGTTTCCTTGTGCAGAGGTTTGCTCTAGGTTGGCGATGAGTTGGTGACACCAAGCAGCAATCTGATGTGGTAGGCAGTGCCCCTCTCACGCTGAACAAAATTGTCCATGTTTTAAACCTGGAAAATGGGATTATGCCAGATTACATGGCCAAATTGAACTCTAAGTGTGAAGATAGAATTAAGTTTACTTATCAGTTGTCCTTGAAATGGGGGCATTTTTCTAGATTGTCTCTGTGAGCCCAGCTGTATGATCACAAAGATCCTTAGAGATGTGAGCCGGAGACAGACAAACTGAGGTGTCTGAGTGATAGCACTGTGAAAGGGATTTGGCCTGACTTTGAAGATGAAAGAGAGTCATAGACCAAGGAATGTGAATAGTCTCTAGAAATTGGAAAAGGCAAGACAAAAGATTCCCCTCTAGAAACCTGGTCAAAACTTCAAGTTTGCCTCAATTTGATTTCTGATGTCAGAAGCATAAGATAATACATGTGGGTTCTTTAAAATATAATAATAAATACAGTGTCAAAATAAGTAAAGATCAATATGGGTGGGAGGAATTAGCACTCCATGCAAGAAGGTGGATCATCTCTCCTAAAAGTATCCATTTACTTGTAAGAAACGCCTTTGAGGTCAGGCAGAGAGGACTGAGGCTGCAGTTGAGGTTCAGTAGTGACACAGGTAAGTACAAGTTTTGTCATTTGTAGACTACCTTGCTATCACTATTCCAATTCCTTTCTTTCTACCTTGAGCATCCTCTTAAGAAAAATGATCAAGAAACTTGAAAGCTTTACCCTTTTCCCAGAATATTTTAAAATCTTATTCATTCTTCAAATATCCCCTCCTTCATAAAGTCTTCCTGGGCTCTTCGAAGATACCATTTAGGATGTGCCATGCCTTCTCTGTGTTCCTACTACATTCATTGCTGTTATGAAGTGGTGTCAAGTTGGCTCCGACTTACATGAACTTGGACTGTACTCCTAGCTACCACTAAACCAAGATTTGTATTGAGTCAGTGAGTCAATATCTATCTGTGAATTACGACTTTGTATTAGACCATGAAGTGTATGAAGCCTGGAGTTGTTTTTTTTAAATCTTTTGCTCTATATCTTAATTACATGTGCCAATTATATCATGTGAGATATTTGATGGTCAGTGCTGGAATTCTTCTGTGTGTTCAGTGACTGCCAAGTGCACCTCAGGTACAATCACCCTCCTGCCAGTGAAAGCTTAGATTTTGTTATGATAAAGAATAGGTTTCAGCTGAACTTCCAGACCAAGAGCAGGAGACTGAGTAAGACTGACTGATAAGCTACTTCTGAAAATCAGCTATTAAGAAAACTGTGAATTATATAATCTGATCCATAGCCACTCATGGCAAAGACATAGGGCAAGGCAACTTTTCTTTCTGTTGGACATGGGTCACTGTTATCAAAGTTGACTGAAGGACACTTAACATAACATGCCATCATAGAAATAGACATATGAAATTGAATACGACTCCATTCCTAAAAACCTTTTGACAACACGGTTGCACTTAGCCTGAGTATGCATAATGAGTGAAGGGCCCAAATAGCTCTCACTTCCAGCTAACTCACACCTCTGCTCCACAGATGTCTCTGGACTTTGGTGACTCTCCCTTACTAACTAGGTAGCCCCAAGTTCTTAGAGACTAACATTAAAGAATCCATGTACCATATTTGCTATAAGTAGCCCAGAGATCAAGAGGACAATAAGACGGTTCCAGTTAGCTTCCCCCGCCCTCTGTGTGTATGTGTGCGTACAGGTTTACCCAGGCACAATGTTTAGCCAGGATATTTAGAAGACTGGAGTGAAAATGATGAAAGGGTGTTGAGTCTACACAGGGTTAACTGCAGTTAAGAAATTCCATGGCTAAAAAGAAAATGAGCTTCTTTCTTTCATTCTTTCTGTTTTTAAATTGTATAAGATGATCTCTTTAAAACAACAACAACAACAACAAAAATCAACTGAACAGGGCAAGATGGAGTTTCTTTTTCTCTGTGCTTGGGGGCCTTGTCTGATTTTAATCAGTACTGGCCTGATATGATTCAAACCAGCTGAGGCTGAAATTCCCTTGAAAAAGATAGCCTAAGTTGAAACTCTGGAACTACCTTCCCAGTTTGCTTCCCCCCTCCAATGTAGTCTGAGCCGTCAAGTGTAAATATTCGAGATTATGAATTTCACCTTTAAAAGACAACAATGCACCACAGAGTTTTCTAGCAATTTAAAAGTCCCGTTGAGCAGAATACAGCCCAACCTTGATTATCCACTGAAAAAAGGAAATGAATAGTGACACAGATAATCCAAAACAGAAAGTCAATCAAAAGAGTTCTTATGTTTGAATTTGGAATGCTTTGTGTGACTTGTGGGGATTCAAATTTTCTTTCTCAGTGACGTTTTGCTCAGGAAAAAGTTAAAATGAGTTTGCATTCCCTAAGCCCACACTAAATAACTGAGAGGGGATGTGGTCCAGCCACATGCTGGGTGGCAAGGCAGGCTGAAGTCTGAGGGGAGAGAATTCCATTGACAATGCAGAAGCCGACAGTGCCTGTGTGAGTAACTAAGCACTGACTGGAGTATAATTTGGCTATCTATATTAGTGTGGGCAACTTTTCAGCCCAGAGCTTTTAAAACAAATCAGGTTATCCTCTTCAGAGAGCTTCAATGACCTTCACATTCTGTACTTCTCCTGGTGCCTTGACACTGGCAGTGTGAGGAGCCAGCAGCCATTGCAAAGACCTCCCGGGATCCAATCCTCAGCTTCTGGCACAATTCTACAACTTTCTCCAGTTGAACATATGTAGGCTTATAAAAAGTTCTTGCAGAATAAAACCGTAATGATAATGGACCTGTTTTGTTGTGTTTAAAGTATGTGCCAGACTGTGTACTATTATTTCCCTGATTATAGTAGTTACTATTGTTATTCTTGCTTTATGCATGAGAAAACATAGCCCCTGACAGGCTTATTACTATTTGCGGTCATGAAGCTAGTCATTGGGAGAGGCTCAATGGAGCCCATGACTGACTGTCTCACCCAGTTTGGATAAATAAGAGTCAAATGTTAGGGGTTACTGAATCATTCACAGAATATTTTCTGGACTTTCCCTGCAATGTACTTAGAAATAAATGAAAACAAACAAATATTGAGCCGCTGTGAATTTTAGTATTTGTCTTTTGTGCAAAAGAAGATATTTTGATGTTGTATTGCAAATACAGATAAATGGTATTTAGATTTCTGCCTTCTTGGAGTGTTCAGTTTCGAATGGGAAAGAAAATAAGCCAGAGCACTGTGAAATAAGGCAGGAATGTGATAGGCGATGCCAAGAAATGGCAGGGAAGGGATACATTACAACTCATTGGGGACAGGCAAAATGGATTTCATAAAGGAGGCTTAGTATATAAGTGAATACATGTTAGTAGGTACTTACAATGTAATGTGTGTGGTGTTAGCAAAAAAGTAAATGCTGTCAGAAAAAGCCATAATGGTTGGATAATATTTTATGAAAGATTTCGATGCACATGGGATAGGATTCCTGAGTGGTAGAAATAACTTTGGCAGGTTCACACAGGTGAGAAAATATCAACCATGTTCAGGGAACAACAATTTGATCAGGAAGAAATGTAAACAATAGCAGAAATTGCTTCATCATAAACCAAAATCTTTCTGTCCTGTCAATTCCAACTCATGATAGCTTCATGTGTTTCAGAGTAGAACTGTGCTTTGTATAGCAAAGTGTTGGAAGCAGATTGCTAGTCTTTGTTTCCTAGGTGCCTTATGATGTTTTCAAACAGCCAACATTGTGGTTCATAGACAAGTGCTAAGACAGCTCCATCACCAGGCTGTCTATTACAAAATGTGCTTGTTCGGTGTCATTGAGTCAATTCCAACCCATAGCAGCCCTACACACAGCAGAATCAAACACTGCCTGGTCCCTTGCCAGCCTCACAATTGTAGTTGTGTTTGACTCCACAGTCACAACCACTGTGTTTGTCCATCTTCTTGAAGATCTTCTTTTTCGTTGACACTCCACTTTACCAAGTATGATATCCTTTTCCAGAGATGAGTCACTCCTCACACCCTGTCCCAATTTCTTGAAGTCTCCCCATCTTCAATGCCAGGGAGCATTCTGACTGTACTGTTTTCAAGAGAGATTTATCTGTTCATCTAGTTGTCCATAAAATCTCAATGGGGAAGCAGAAAGAAGAGAACGATCCTTTCCCAAGCCTCTTGTGTTTTATAAAATGCAAATATTCAGTTTGAGCATGTCTTTCTATAATTTTGGTGCTGAGAAGAAGTGACCAATTTTGTCATTCAATTGGTCAAGTAGATTCTTAGACTCAGTCCTGCAAACTGTTGTGATCTTGCATAGCCAAGGTGGCATTGGAGTTTGATATTAACATCAAGGTTTCCAGGAGGCATAAGGTTAGCTTTTGAGAAGGAAATTAGGGGTTCTGGGACAGTTGCAAAATAAAGCTCAATGAGGAGAGGTGGGGGTATGAGCAAGAGTGCTGAAGAAAGCTGATGGTGCCCGGCTAACAAAAATATAGCATCTGGGTTCTTAAAGGCTTGAAAGTAAACAAGCAGCCATCTAGGTCAGGAGCAACAAAGTTCACTATGAAAGAAGCACACCATCTTGTGGGACAATGAAGTGTGAAAGAAATCAGGCATCAGGCAACAAAGAATGAGATTGAGACCATTGCAAATGACGGGGAGTGCAGAGTGGGAACCCAAAGCCCATTTGTGGGCAATTTGACAGCCCCTTACAGAAGGGTCGCTGGGAGAAGATGAGCTAGTCAGGGTGCAGTGTAACAACGATGAAACATACAACTTTCCTATAGTTTTTCAAGGCTCCTCCCCCAACCCCAATTATCATGATCTCAATTTTACCTTTCAAATCCAGCTAGACTGGAAGAGGTACACTGGTACAGATGGAAACGGGAGATACAGGGAATCCTGGACAGATGAACCCCTCAGAACCAGTAGTGAGAGTGGAGATTCTGGGAAGGTGGAGGAAAGGTGGGGTAGAAAGGAGAAACCAATCACAAAGATCTACATATAACCTATATGGAGGATAGACAGCAGAGGAGTGGGCGAAAGGAGATATTCGGCAGTATAAGATATGACAAAATAATAATAATTTATAAATTATCAAGGATTTGTGAAGGAGGGGCAGCAGAGAGGGAGGAGAAAAGATGAAGAGCTAATGTCAAGGGCTCAAGTAGAAAACAAATTTTTGAGAAAGATGCGAGCAGCAGGTGTACAAAGATGCTTCACACAATATATGTATGTATGGATTGTGATGAGCATTGTACAAGTTCCCAATAAAATGTTTTATTAATAAAAAGTAAAGCTCAATGCTTATAGAATTTTGACTAGTTTTGGACTTTCAATAATTATAGTATGGCTCAATCACATATCTTTTCACAGCAGATGCTTTTTCTGCCCTTGATTCCTTTTTTTGATATTCCCCCAAGACCTTTTACTCTGTCAAACCTTATTTTACCAATAGCAAAATATGGTAAAGAATTTAGATAGTTCCTGGCTATCAGACAATAGAGTGTCAGGGGTCTCAAAGCAATCAGTAATCTAGGTAAGGCATATCCACAGGGAAGAATCACACATCATCAGACACAGAAGAACTGGAATTCATATGATCCAAAGTCAAAGGAAGGATCAATATCAGAGCCTAAATTGTGAGACTCTAGTGTGCAGAAGATAGTGGAAGTAGGAGGCCAAGTTTCATTTGTGGAACTCCATGGGAAAAAAATCTACCTGAAGAATTCCCCCTATCTAAAATTGAGAGATGTGATCACTAAACAGAATGCTTGGGAGAGAGGAACATAGAAGTTCAAAGGCATAAATCTGACTTGAACAGTTAAAACTTGGTCAGTAGATTCCCCTCTATGATACAGCTTGGACCTGATCTAGTTTCCAAAATGTTCTATATTTTTGTTTTGTACTGTTTGTTCATATTAGAGTGTATGTATCTCAGAGGTGATATGTCAGTGGAGATCACGTTCTTGAAGCTGTGTGATATGCTTTTCCCTTGTTCAGTTTATGAAACCCAGGCTTAATGAACCTATAGGGATAGCAAGTAGAATAAGGGGTTTGGAGAGAGAGGTTTGCAGTGAGGAGGGGGGGTGTCAAAAGGAGACAGTGTCATGGAGTCTATGTAGAAAAAGAATGTTTGGAAACTTTGGTAGCAATTGTACAATTCTACTTGACATGTTTATGGAAAGAAAACTGAAATATGAAAGGGTATAATCCATGTATTAAATCTCATCTAGTATGTAATTAAAAAAAATACAGTTGCCATAAGATGAGTTACCTCTATATTCCCATCTTTGGGATTTCTTTGGTCTCAGGCATTTTAGATCTTTTTGAACCCCTTTCATCAGTGCTATGCATGATTTTGCCAAATACTGTGGACATAACCCTCAGAAAATTAGCCACAACACATTGGATTCTCAACAGAGACATCTACATGTATCTCTGCAAAAATGCTATGATCACCCACCAGGATTAAGGCATTCCAGCTACCTAGAGTGTGGGCTCTAATGTCTCATGGCTGAGTCTTTTGTGGGATTTGCTTTTGGCTAAAGGCACTGTCCATGTTTCAAGACATGCTCCTTCCCAGGAATTCAGTGCTTGCCAACCCCTCTCATCACAATGTCAGACAACTGTGAAGAACTTTCAGAGCTCTAACGCGCCCCACCAAATAGGCCGAGCCTTTTGTGAATGCACGACAGTTCAGGTCCTCCACCTTCCCAGTCCTGCTCCTCTGTTCTTCTCAGAATATTGTTTCTGAGAGCATGCTGCATGCAAATCTTCATCTCAGGGTCTATTTTTAAGGGAATCTGCTCTACTATGTTGAGGCTATGGTTTCTCTACTACAAGAAGAAAACACAAAAACAACTGGCAGGCTTCAAAGTGGTCAGAGGGCAAGACTTTGGTGTAGTCTGTACAAGAGAATCCCATTGAGTCTGGCGTAAATAGCCCAGCCTAAGGTCCTTCCTTCATTATCGACCATACGTAATTCGTCATCCCTAGAGTCTCTCCTGAAGTTGTACAAAATGGAAAATAGCCTATGTGATGGTGGGGATAGGGAAAGAAAAGTAACAAGAAGTGTAAGCAGATTCTGTAAGTTGTGCTGTGGGAGCCCTTAAACTTTGTGAAACAAGTTCTGAAATCAGGAGCTCTGTAAGGCCTGGGTCTCTGCAGCATCCATTTCCTTGGGTGCCTTTTGGAAAACACCTATTGCTTAATTTCCTGGGGATTATGTATCTACAGAATTACTCTGGCACTGAGCCATATCCCAGATTTTAGCCTAAATCACTAACTTTGGCATGGATTTGTAGGAATTTGGCAAGGAGCTCGACCAAATTTTCTATCAAATTGGATCCAAATGTTGCCTAGGTTGGCCAAGAGTTCAGTCAGAGGAGAGGGGCGCCAGGACCGAGTGGCTGCTCCTTGGCAATACTTGAAACCCATATGAGTTGGGCTTGGGTTCAGGACTGGGAGGAAATTTTAACCCAGAATATGCGCGATGCACGTCTGAGCCCTGGCCCAACTCAAAACTCTTTGCACTGTTTGGGGTGTTGTTTCAAGTATGGTCTCTAACCCTGCTAACGTGCTTAGGTGGCTGTACTCAATCCAAATGTCAAGGGCAGGTCCTGGACACTTCGAATACCTATAGAGTCAAAGTATTGTTAGGAAGTAGATTCTTATCAGGAATAAAGGGAGGTGTCTTTTTCCCCCCATTTCATCTGTTTAAAATGAACTTATATCTCACTAAGGAGTCGAAGTCCACTTCAGTTTTACTGTTCATCCTTTGATAGCCACTCAGACCCATGTCTAGACCTGAGGTCTAAGGAATTTGGAGGGTTTAGCAAGTCTGTGAATCTTTGTTCTCTTCCTCTTTTTTTAGCTTCTTAAAATAATTGTCTTTTTAAAGAAAAACATCAGGTGTAGGTGCACAGCCCATCCCTTCAAATGAAATCAGTCACAGTATTGCTTCAAACCTGCTATACATGGATCTTCCTCCCCTCCCCCAACCCCCTCCCCGCCCACCTGCCCGGCCTCCTCTCACTCCATTATCTTTTGGTGCTTCCCCTCTCCCCACTCCCACCTTCATCCCTAGCTTCCTCCTCATCTTCAAAGTCTTAACCTTTGGTGTGAAAGTAACTTTACTTTTTCTTCAGTTTTCCTCATAAAATTAAATTGTTATGAGATTGACTAACTTTAATAAGCTGAATATCCTCTAGCATTGTCCATGACTTTTGGTGTTTGACAGAGTAGTCAGCAGGTTTCTATTGATGTATAATATTCCATTGTATGAACGTTCTGGCCTAGTAGTTTCTAGTTGGGCTGCGAGCCACAAAGTCAGCAGTTCAAAATCACCAGCTTCTCTGCAGGAAAAGATAGAGATTTCTATTCCCATAAGGAATGACAGTCTTGGAAATTCCTGGGGTAGTTCTTTTTCATCTAATAGCGTCACCATGAATCAGCATAGACCAATGGCAGTGAATTTGATGAATATACCAAAGTTTGGTTATGCATTCCTCCATAATCAGAGCTTTTGGTTGTCGCTAGGTTTTTGCTATTATGAAAATACTGCAATCAGCAGGTGTGCATTTGTCTGTTTTCTGTTCTTTTTTTTCTTTAGGATAGAGTAGCAGTTCTCAACCTGTGGGTCATGCTTCTTTTGGAGGATCAAACAACCCTTTCACAGAGGTCGTCTGATTCATTTCACCTCTTCCTTCCCCAGACCTTCTATGTCTTTTCTTTGCCTTATGTTGTTAGCTAAAACCTCCAGTACGATATTGAACAATAGAGGGGACATGGATATCCTTGTCTGGTCCCCTTTTTCAGTGGGGTTGTGTTTGTCTTCTCTCCATTGACTATCACATTGGCTGTTGGTTTTTCATATAGAGCTTGTATTGTTTTGAGGAATTTTCTTTCTATTCCTATCTTCTTGAGTGTCTTAAACATGAATTGGTGTTGAATATTGTCAAATGTTTTTTCAGCATCTATGGATATAACCATATTATTCTTATATTTTTTCCTGTCAACATGGTGAATGACACTAATGGTCTTTTGTATGTTGAACCACCCCTGCATTCCGGGTATGAACTCCACTTGGTCATGGTGAATTAGTTGTTTTATATACTTTTGTATTCTATTTGCCAGTATTTTATTAAGGATTTTTGCATCAATATTCATTAAGGATATTGGTCTGTAGTTCTCAATTCTTGTGGGATCCTTGCCTGGTTTGGGTATCAGTGTTATACTGGCTTCATAGAAGGAGTTTGGGAGTTTGCCACCTTTTTCTATGCTTTGGAAGAGCTTGTGTAGGGTTGGTGTCAATTCATCCCTGAATGCTTGGTGGAATTCTCCTGTGTAGCCCTCTGGTCCAGGTGATTTTTTTGTTGGCAGTCCCTTGATAATCTTGTCTATTTCTTCTATTGTTTGTGGATCTGTTAATATTCTTGACGTCCATTGGAAACAATCTAGGAAGAGATTGCTTTTCCAAGAATTTGTCCATGTGTTCCAAGTTGTTGAGTTCATTGGAGTATAGATCTTTATAGTACTGAGTGACTGTTCTTTGGATTTAATTAGGATCAGTTGTGATATCCCCTCTTTCATCCCTTATTCTTGCTATTGAAATTTTCTCTCTCCTTTCTTTGGTTAAGTCTGCCAATGGTTTACCATTTTTGTTAATCTTTCAAAGAACCAACTTTTAGCAGCGTTAATTTTTTCCATTGTTTTCTTATTTTCCCTCTCCTGAATCTCAGCCCTGATTTTTATTATTTCTTTTCTTTTGTTATTAGTGGATTATCCTGCTGACTCTGCTCTAGTTGTTGTAAATTCTGTGTCAGTGTATCAGTTATGAGACGCTCTTCCTTTTTCAGGTGTGCCTGTATTGCAATGAAACTTCCTCTTAAGACTGCCTTTGCTGTGTCCCATAAGTTTTGTTATGTCGTGCTTTCATTCTCATTGGTTTCTAGAAATTTTTTAATTTCCTCTCTGATCTGGGTCAGCACACATTCCTTTTGCAATAAAGAATTATTCATTCTCCAACTATTTTCTCTAGTTCTCCTTACCTTCCTTTTGTTGATTTCCAACCTTATGGCAGAGTGGTCTGAGAGTGAGTTCTGTATGATATCAATATGCTTAAATTTATGTAGATTCTCCTTATGTTCCAGTATGTGGTCTATCTTCGAAAAACTTCCATGTGGGGCTGAGAAGAATGTGAAATGCTTTTTCTTTGGAAGAAAGACCCTGCAGATATCTACCAAGTCAAACTGTCTAATTGTAGTATTTAGATCTCTTTCCTCCTTGTTGAGTTTCTTTCCCTGTGATCTGTCCTTCTCAGAGAACGGTGTGTTGAAGTCACCCACTATAATTGTTGAGGCTGTAATTTCTTTTTTCATCATATGAAGTGTCTGGTTTACTTATTCTGCAGGTCTCTCATTTGGGAAATATAATGCTTAAGGGAAGGGTAGACAATGATCCAATAAGCATTTTAAATATATATTTCCTGAATGAGAGACCTGCAGTTCTTCTCCCAGTGGGTCGGTGAGAATCTTTTGTAGGGCTGGGTTCCTTTTGGTATGTTCTCTGAGTTAATCTCAGAGGCGATGAGTCATGGAAAAGACAAGATGGCAGCATCCGAGAAGCTGGAGGATCCAGCGGAAAGACCACACGGCTTTGCCCTGATGGAGCAGGACCTCTGAAGCCCACCTCAGAACCTAATATATCACCAGGACTCCTTTTCAAAATATAGAGATAGGAAATATTTTACTCATAGGATCTCAGCTTAAATTTGAACTCTAACTACTTGATTGTCCAAGTACAGATTGTGTGTCCTTTTCACTTGTTCTCATGCTTGCCTGTAATTCAATTATCGATAATCTCCAATTGTGCATCCTACTTATCTGTTTACTTGCTGTCATCACAAATCTGAGACCCCTGAAGTCAAGGACGAAGGATGATCACCACTGTGCCCCAATGCATGGCCTGGCATTAAGTTGGTACCCAGCATATGTGTATTGAATAAATGGATCTACTCTGAGAATATTTTCTTAAGTACAGACTATTTCTCTCAGATATCCCAATATCATTTGGTGAAAATCACTTTAGCTTGTTGCTTTATGGGAGGGGGAATAGTAAAATAAACATTAGGTGCAGAAAGTTGCTTTTTAGAAAATGTTGTTCTTGCTGTGAGGCGACATCCAGTCGGTTCCAGCTCCTGGTGGCCTCCTCCGTCCTCACAAGATCACTCCGTCCCGTCCCAGTGTTGCAGACCTCGGTCATTCAGTCTGTTTTCTGGAGAATCTTTCTTTCTTTTGTTTTTCTACCGATCACAGGGACCTACATATAACCCCCTTTCTGGAGGACAGACCACAGAAAAGTGGGTGAAGGGAGAAATAGGACAGTAAGATATGACAAAATAATAACAATTTATAAATTGTCAAGGGTTCATGAGGGAGGGGGATCAGAGAGGGGGGGGGAAACGAGGAGCTGATAATAAGGGCTCAAGTAGAAAGCAAATGTTTTGAGAATGATGCTGGCAACAAATGTAAAAATATGCTTGACATAATGGATGGGTGGATTGTCATAAGTGTTGTACTAGCCCTGAATAAAATGATTTAAAAAAAAAAAAGAATCTTTCTCTTTCTTGATGACTTCTATTTGACCAAGCCTGATATCTTTTTCCAGGGACTAGTCTCTCTTAATAGTATATCAGAAGTACATGAGACAAAGTCTTGCCATCCTTGTTTCTAAGAGGTATTCAGGCTATCTTTTTTTCAATAGAGTTTTATTTGGGTTCTTTTCTTTTCTGATAGTCCAATATACCTTTGAAAACACCATAATTCAAATGCATCAATTCTTCTTTGACTTTTCTTACTCACTGTCCAACATCATGTGGACACGAGGCAATTGAAAATCTCATTGCTTGGATCAGGCACACTTTTGTGTTCAAAGCAACATCTTTGCTCCTCAACACTTTAATGAGGTCTGGTACTGCAGATGTAACTTATGCAATATGTTGTTTGGTTTCTCGACTACTGCGTCCAGGGACATTGATTGTGGATCTAAGCAAACTGAAATCCTCCGCAGTTTCAATCTCTTTTCCACTTCTCATGTTGCCCATTGGTCCAGTTAAGAGGACTTTGGCTTGGGTCACATTGAATTATAATCCAAGCTGAAGACTGAAGTCCTCTATGTTCATCAAATGCTTCACATCCTCTTTGATTTCCGCAAACAAGGTTGTGTCGTCTGCATACTTAAGATTTTTAATAAGCCTCCCTTTAAAGCTGATTTCTATTATTTTTTATATCATCCAGTTTCTTTGAATATCTCCTCAGCATACAGGTTGAATAAATATAATGAAAGTACACAACACTCATGAACAACTTTCTTGACTTTAAACATGCACTATTCCCTTGCTCATATTGAATGACTGCCTCTTGGTCCATGTATAGGTTCCATATGAGCACAATGAAGTGTCTTGGAATTTCTATTCTTCTCAATGCTATCCTTAGTTTGTCATGATCCACACAGTCAAGTGTCTTTGTACAGTAAATCAAACACAAGTAAGCATCTTTCTGGTTCTCCTTATCTTGTCAAGGGTCTTCCCTTGTGCCTCTCTATTTTACCAAGCTTGATTTTCTTTTCCAGGAATTGGTTTCTTCTGATAGCATGTTCAAAGTATGTAAAATGGAGTCTTGCTATTCTTACTTTTAAGGAACATTCTATCTGTCCTTCCACCAACAGAGATTTGTTTGTCCTTTGGGAGCTCATTGTGTTTCAATATTTTTCACCAGTCCCATAATTCAAATGCATTGACTCTTTCTTCTTTGGCCTTCCTTACTCAATGTCCAACTTTCACACTCAGATGAGGACATTGAAAATGCTGTGGCTTGGATCAGTTCCTATTGTCAGTATCTGACAATGTTCCATTGTTATCTGTAGGTTTTCAGTGACTAATTTCTATGAAGTGTATATCCTATTCTTATTTCTAGTCTGAAGTTCTGCTTGGACCTGTTAACTTAGGGTGACTCTGTTTTAAATGCCATCAATAGAGCATCCAGCACTTCAGCTGGGTGACATCACAGTATGATAAACTGACAGACAAGTGGCAGGATACTAATGATAAGTGAACATAAATATGGATTTGTTCCAATCTGTTGGCCAGGTAGTTGTCATCCAGAGTTCTTGGCATAGACACATGAGTGTTTTTAGAGCTTAATCAATGTCAAACATTTTAATTAGCATTCCGTCAATTCCTGGAGCCTTGTTTTTCAACAATGACTTCAATGTAGTTTGAACTTTTTCCTTCAGTATCATTGGTTCTTGATTATATGCTCCTCTTGAAATGGTTGAATATCAACTCTATCCTTTTTATACAGTGACTTTATGTTTTCTTCCATCTTCTTTTTATGCTTCCTGAAGAGTTCAATATTTTGTTCATAGGACCCTTAAATAATACAACTTGAGGCTGGTGAGTTTGTAGCTCCAATCTTTTAGCTTGCAGCCCAAAGCTTCGTCCATTGTTCCACCCAGATTTCTAACAAAAGAGCAAATTTCCACTATTGTTAGGGCTCACAAAACCTAAAATATTTATATTTTAGTACTTTACTGAAAAAGTTTTCCAAATCTCTAATGCACAAAAAACTATTTTCACAGAAAAAGAACTGAATTTTTGACCTCAAATTCTCAGAATGCCTTTACATATTTGCCTTTGAGTCTACCAGAAACTTCCTCTTTCTGTCTTTTCAGTGTGCTGCGCCCCCCCCCCCACCCCTGACCACCACCCACCGCCACACACACACTTGTATTTCATTAGTGGATCCTGGCGGGGTAGAATAGAAATCTCAGACAGTCTTTCTCTTTCTTGGTTGGGAAAAGAAAGCATGCTGGGAATGGTGATATTGAAACACTTGTATAGCCAATGAATATATTTCTTGTCTCATCAATTGAATTATCACTTTTAATGAGCATAAGCACAATATCAGAGAAAGAAAAACAAAGGCCAAGTCACAGCACAGGTGTCTCCTCCCTGGGGCAAGTCCACAACCAGCAAAACAGCCGGTTTAGATGTCTTCCAATCTGCCTGCTCTCCTAGGCTTACATGAAGAATCAACTGGCCCTGGGCCTCTGCACATGGCTGGGAGCCAGATCTGGGTTCCATGCTGAATGTTGTCAGTGAGCCTCCAGTATTTTGGTGTCAAGTTAATTTCTCTTTCTAAAGTGAGAGATAACATTTATCAGATTCTTAGCTCATACTGGTATGTTCATTCACCCAGTCTATAAAGTAACAAATAAACAATAGGCTGACAACACCAAAGTTGCATATGTTTAGGTTTTGAATTGAATAGACATGCTTTTGAAGTAAAAACTCAAGCCCCAGTCTATAAAATAACAAATGAACAAAGGATGGCAACACCAGAGTTGTGTATGCTTAGGTTTTGAATTGAGTAGACATGCTTTTGAAATCAAAATTCAAGCTGTACAAAATCTTCATAGGGCATAATATTAGTGACCCAATGAAACTATGTGAATAGAGCACTGCCCCAGATCTTCATGTTTTTCAACTGCACAAATCTGTCTGACCCATGAGTCTGTGCATTCCTGGAGAGCAGACACTGTTTTCACATTCACATTTAATCTACAGGTCTTGTTTCTCTACTCTACTATATTGTGTCAGGACCATGATAGACACTGAAGGTCAAGAGTTTTAACCAGAAGTCAGAAGATGTAGTAGAGGAATAATTGTGAAAAATTTTGATGTCATCTTGTGTGAGGAGTACAGTAAAGGAGATTGTGAGAGTTTGACCAAAGAAGTGATGAAATCTCCCTGCAGAGGAGAAGAAAACTTCTCATAAGTGTGGATGCCTCATCTCACTCTCACAGAGGAGTAAAGCTCACTGTTGTACTATTTGTACTATGGTAAAAAAAAAAAACTGGGAATCTCTCAATGTCCATCAATGCATGAATGACTCAATGTGGTACATTCATAGAACTACTCAGCCAGGAGGAGGAAGGAAGTCTGAGCACTTGCTACTACATAAATAAACCTTGAAAGCATTCTCATTGCCATTGCGTTGATGTTGACTTATAGATATCCTATAAGACAGAGTAGAATTGCTTGCATGAGTTTCTGAGGCTAATTATTTATGTGAGGAGAAAGTTCTATTTTCCTCCAGGGGAGTGGCTGGGGAATTTGAACTGCTGACCTTTGAGAACACAACCCATTGAGTAACCATATGCTACCAAGTGTCTTTGTTTGAAAACATTATACTGGGTGAAATAAGTCATTTTCAAAAGGATTAATATTATGTGACATCACCCATGAAATATGCAGTATAAGCAAATGTATAGAGGTCATAGTCTATTAGTGAATACTAGGGGTTGCTGGAGAGGATATGGGGGAGAATCATTGTCTTATCTACCATTGCTTTTACTATTTTTGCAACAATAACATGGTTTGGGGGGTGGGGATCATGATTCCTAAGCCAATGACAACAATTATAACAATAATAATATGATGAATATGACTTTCCCTACTTGTTTTTGTTATTGCTATTTATTATTGTTGTTGTTGATAAGTTAAATGGAAGATCACAGCAATAACTACAATAGTAGATGATAAATATTAATCCAATATTTAATGTTGTTATCATTGTTATCTTTATTGTTACTTCTTAGAAAGCTGTTTTGCAAAGTGTTCTGAGGACCCTCAGTGATGCCTGACATTTTTTCTGGTAGTCCTTGAGGTGAAAATTATTTTCACCGTTGACCCTAAGGCAGGTTGTGCCTCTCACTCCCATGTTTTGAGCACAGAATGGAGTTCACCAGAAGCTATGTGAAGTATGACATCTTAAAAGTTTGAATGAAAAAAGTATGAAATTCTAGGTATCTTCTAATAAAGCAAACAATAAATACATTTCCCAAAGCATAAAATAATGCTCTTCTCTTTAGTTTTGGTAATATATAGCTATTTTTAATTTGAAAACAATGGCTAAACCTTGGACTGCTAAGCAAAGGTTGGACATTTGAATTCCTGACACTGCAGCTCTGCAAGAGAAAGACTTGGTGATCTGTCCTTTAAAGACCACCACCAATACACAAAACAAAAGCCCACACTACCTTTGCCTCCCTTTTGAGTCACAGGAATCCTATAGGACAAAGCAGTTCTACTCTACATGGTTTTCAAGGCTGTAACCTTTACAGAAACTCACTGCCACACCTTTCCCCCATGGAACAGCTAATGGGTTCAAGTCCCTGACTGGCTAGCAGAAAGCACTTAACCATTGTGCCACTGGATTATGGACTAGAAAATTTGGGGGGGGGGGGGTATCACTACCCTCTGGTGGGAGTGGGAGGCCCAGCCTTGTTCCTAGAGAGCTGCTGCTGGATTTGAACCGCCAAGCCAGTGGGTCGCAGTCCCGCACTCAACCACTATGCCCCCAGGGCTCAGCCCCTAGAAAACTTTATGAACTGCTTCTACTCTATTACATGGGATTTCTATGAATTAAAATGTACTTGATGTAAAGAAGCCCTAAAAAGGAGACATCCAGGAGCCACTGCTCTAGGATCTCGACCCCATGGAGTTGTTGGCATTCTTTCAATCACTTGCTTGCTTAAGTCTAGACTGAGACATGTCTCATCCAGATTCTGAATTCTGCACCGAAAGGTCATTATCTTTATAAGATGTTAGCCTGGAGAACCGCAGAGCTGCCCACATGGGGAGAGCGACATTGCTTTTCACAGCAATCTCACAGTTTAGTAGTGTTACAGTCCTACTAGACTTCCATATCAATAATCAAGTCTAATTAGCAAACTCTAGTCTTAGCATGATGTTCAAGGACAATCAAGGTTTTCCCAAAATCTTAAATTTTACTCCAACAGGCTTATCATTCAAGTCATAGATTTACATGTATTTCTTGCTTGGTGATTAAGAAGAGGGAAATAGTGTTAACACTCAGATTCTCCCGTGATAGACTTTCAATCTCAAATGTCAAGCAACAAATGTCTTGTCCATTTGTAAGCCACTTGAAATGGACTTTTCAGGACTTCAAGAATTAATCCCTGAGGAAACAAGGCCATGTTCTTCCTAATCCTGCCTCCATATCGTGGATGGTTACATTTCAGCCTTTAGGAAATGCTTTGAGAGACAAAGACATTCTTAAAGGAAGAAAAATAAACAGGAACTGTCTTCCACAAATATGATATATGTGGTCTCTCTTTAAATATGCAGTTGATACTTAAGCTTGCTTCACTGGAACAAATTGGTTTAACTATGTAGTATTCTGATCTAGAGATTTCCCCATCTTCTTAGTCCAAATTGATACCTGCTACAATGTTTATGACCTTTTGTCTCAAGAATTTTGTTTTTGCTCACATAAATGCATATATAGCTCTTTTCAATTGGTTGCATAGAAATTTTTGATGGTAATTCACAATTTGGCTTATGGGGCAATCTCACAGGTTTGTATGCATTATGCAGAAATTTATGCTAAGTGTAAGGAGCTTTTGGAAATCAAATTGGTTATTTCAACTCAGTGCTTTTTGACACAAATGTCTCATTTATGCTGAAGAACCATATCATCCTTCTGTGCCTGCTCCAATAATGCTAATCTTTAAACAGTAACCCCACATAGACTGTGGCTGCAAAATGCCAAATATCCATCTGGAAATAAAAGTTTGTTTCATTCTTCTGATGTTCCTAGATCTGATATTTGACAAGGCAGAGCTAAATTATCTATCTACTTAGCTGCTTCCATTTACAACTAGATGCCTTGGCATTGCATACTAACAGAAATAACTCACAGAAATAAAAATAACTTTGATCAAATTGTAGACTCATAGAACTAAACAACCCTACTAGAATATTTTTCTAGACTTAATAGCCTCAATCAAATAGTGTTAGATCAGTTGTGTGAGGAACACAGTGTGTTAGTCTGGGTAGACTAGAGAAACAAATTCATAGAAATGCATATGGATATAAGGATAAGGTTTATATACAAGAGGAATGGGACAATAAGAAAGTGCCCCAATCAAGTCCAGTTCAAAGTCATAAGTTCAATATTAGCCCATATTCCTGAATCTATAAAATCTCCTTCTGACTCATGAAGTCACAGGCCAGTGGATGCAGAGTCCTGCCGTTGGCGGGGGTCATCTCATGGCTTCTCACTTCCAGGGCTCAGGGTCCATCAACAGTATCTAGTGGCGGCAGAAGCAACTCAGCACCGGCATGGGTCTCCACATGGCTTCTCCAGCTTCAGAGGTCTGATTCCATCAGGGTAAGCCTGTGTGGCTCCTCCAGCTCCTCAGATGCTGCAATTTTGTCTTGTCCATAGTTCGTTGTCTCAGAGACTGACGCCCAACAGCTGGGGAGATGGTTTCTCATCTCCACGAGGGAAATATCGCAAGTCTCAGGAGAAAGCCATACCCACACGGAGGCCTCATTGGCTACTCAATGGCTATCTCCAGATTAACAGGCTAGACTCCACCCCTACATCTCAATCATGAAATTAACATAAGCACATGACTGCCACACACAGCATGGTAAAGAAAATAAATGGATCATTTATCAGTTGAAGTTATGTGAAAGAAGGATGGATTTGAGGGTGGAGGGAAACATGGGATAGATGAGTTGGAGGTGGGGATGATGCTTTATTGAGGTCTGACAACCTGGACAGACCTGGTTGTCTTAAAAGCTAAACAGACACATTGATTGTGTAATGATTGATTTAACACAGAAAACTGCTTCTGTCATGTCTTTATCCTCATTGGAACTGTGATTTTGGAAGAGAGGCACTCTGGGTAGAAGAGCTAGGTAGTACAGTTAAAGGCTCCCCACTCTCCACTTCCCAGGCCAGTGTCTCTGTGCATCCTGGTCACCCTCCAGGGATGGGAGATCATCCATTCATTCACTTCCGACATCACTAGTCCCAGACTTTGAAACCCAGAGAGTAGACTACAGCAACATCCATAGTTTACTGTTTCTGAAGGATGGTGCATCTTATCCTAGGCAAATACATAATTTAGATATTTCTTGGTAAATATTTAATTCCACAGACACTCATGGGGTTGACTGACCAAGATGTGGATAATCCTGTTAAAGCTGGTCACATTTGAGATGTCCTTAAAGTCTTTGAAACATCTGTGAATTTTTACTTAATACCATTTTGATCCTACTTGTCATGTGGCCTTGCAGATCTGCAATATCCACATGAAGGTTCAGTGTTGACCACTGTCTGATCAAGTTGGTAAAAACATGAAGACAAATCAAAGTTCCAAATTCATCTTTTTCTCACTAACCATGAATAAGTTGTACTCTAATACTACTGCTCACTGTTCTTGAGTCAATTCTGACCCGTCACAACCCTATTGTAAGAGTAGAACTTCCTCTGTGAGTTTCTGAAACTATAACTCTTTACAGGAGTAGAAAACCTCATCTTTCTTCCTTTAATTTAATAACCCAATTAAATTACTTATATACATCTTGGGCTGTTTCCCTCATGGACAACAGTTCAGATCCTCAAGTCACAAAGAAGCCAAGCTTTCTGCCCCAGTAAAGATTTACAACCTTGAAAACCCATAGGGGAAATCTAATTGACTGATAGGCAATGAGTTTTTCTTGGCTTCTTTTTCATCTCAAATTCATGAAAATAGAAACTTAAATGGGGCATATAAAATATATATATTCTGACAAGTCGACAAAAATGATTGTATTTTCTCAAATGTCCTTAATGAGTCTGAAAGATTGCTATTTTATCCAGATTGCCATTTAATTCAGAACATAAACATCTAACGCATCATATGTGTGCCTACCCTGTGTGAGTGTTTCAAGATGAAGCTAAGTCAAAGACAGACTTCAGAACAAGCAAACAGCTAAGAAGGAGATACAAATCAGACTGCACTCTCTATCAACCAGTCAATAACCACTCACGCCAACCCTATAGCACCGAGAAGAAACCCTTTGGATTTCTGAGGCTGTAAGTCTATATAGGAATACACAGTCTCATCATTTTCCTTAGGAAAGGCTAGTGGCTTCCTATTGTTTTTAAGCAGCTGATCTTGTGGCTAGCAGTCAGCGCATAACCCATTATACTACTAGGGCTCCCTAGGAGATATGAAAGCAGGCACAGTTCCCTAACAGTGTGGCATGGGCTGAGATACAGATACTCATAAGACCATTTGGACATACCAAGAGTGATGTTCTATCCTAGTGGTCCTCAACCTTCCTCATGCTGCAACCCTTTAATATACAGTTCCTCATTTTGTGGTGACCCCCAAGCACAAAATTATTTTCATTGCTGTTTCATAACTGTAATTTTGCTACTGTTATGAATCATAGTGTAAATATCTGATTTGCAGGATGTATTTTCATTGTTTAAGATTGAACATCATTAAAGCATCGTGATGGATCACAAAGCAATAGTAATTATATATTGTGAAGTATTTATTTCTAATGAAAAATAAGTGAAATTTAGTTTTGGAGCATGGTGTAGCATGGGTAACAAATTTCGCACTGGCCAGGCGCTTGTATGTGGGAGTATTAGCTTGTAGGCAGACAAGCCTGGAGACAAACAGGGGAGCGGCATCTTCATTCCTAAGACCATCGGAAATATAGGGTCGTTTGATCCCCCACAGGTGTCATGGTCCACAGGTTGAGAACCACTGTTCTATCCTATCCTTAACTAATGCCAACTGTATATGTGGTATACCTTGTATTAAGAATTCAACTGAATTAACCCAAGAATTTGGGGAATGACTTGCCACTTTCTAATTCTCGGTAAGTAAAGCTGCAATGATTAATCTCCAGAAAAGCTACAGTTTAGCACCTGTTGAATGATATTAGAGAAAATCATCTGTGTTGCAAAAAGAGAATATGTTAGAGAGCCTGGACTCAAATGGATCCAGGCTTTGATATCGGTCTCCTTCTGTTTTAGCAGACAAATAGTCTGTTGCAACTTTGCCGCTTCTCTTCCATAGGTTGGCTCTGTTCCCATGCACCATTTTGTTCTGGGGGATGCCTAAACTGCTTCCTCAGCGTTAGCCAAAACAAATGAGGAGTTTGGCTCTCAGTCTGGTCACAGCAGCTGCTGTGATTGAAGTTCTCTGCATTGAAGACAGTGGGGCAGCATTCCGTTTGACAGATGAACACATTTTCATTACTAGAGGAACAGGAAGCATTGCAGAGCAAGAAAAGAAAGAGAGATGGGAAATTGCTTTGTTCCTGCTTACATCAGTCGCAGTTATTGTTCAGCTGAAATGCCACTGAAGAGGTTGGTGGAGTGGAAGCCTGACACCCAAGCCTCAGACTTCTCTTCCTTTCAAGCTTAACTATGAGCTCATAGCCCTGTGGTTTCTTGACCTCAGGTTGCCTTTGCAGAGATGTTCAGGGAGGCACTTGCTGTTCATGCATGCAGCAAAAGGTAAAGAGAAGCCAGGAGGTCCAGTGGAGTCACTGGAGAAGAAAAGAAAAGAATCCCTTGGTCATTTCAACTTATCCCTCATACAATTAAGCTGAAAGAGAAACTGAGTATAGTGAGACATTCAAAATGGATACTCAAGGTTGACACTGTAATCGGGGAGCTTATGATTGATTCAACTGGAGAGAGAAGGATGTAGGTTTTTCAGAGAACAGATAAATCTCTAGTAGGGAAATGTGTGGTAGACTTTCTTTTATAATCTTGAGTTTTTTGTTGTTAGTATCCATGTCCATCAAGATGGCCCCCAATTCATGGTGACCTCAGGAACAGTGGAACAAAACATTACCTGGTCCTGCACCACTCCCTTGATCAATTACAGTTAGGTCATTAGATTTTCAAAAGCAGATCACCAGACCTTCCTCTTAGTATGTCTTAGTCTGGACATAGTGCTCAAATGTTCGACATCATAGAAACATAGAGTGTCAGCTGCAGATGATGGACATTTGTCAGAAATTGAACCTAGGTTCCCCCCATGGATGGTGGAAATTCTACTATGGAATCCCCATTTCCTAAGCATGTGCTAGGTTGATTTTTAAATCTAAATGGGATCATTGGTAGACATCCTTGGTAAGATGCATACATGAAATGGCAAAAAAAAAATCAATACTAATGGTTGTTTCAGAGATGAGAAGACTCTAGATCCCTAAAACATACATACAATGTATAAAATAACCATAATTTTTGGACCCTCATTTACATACAATAATCACAAATATTTTCAAACTGTCCTTTGAAATCTCCTACTGAACTATTTCATCATTTTTTCTGTTTTATCAACTCTGTTCAAAAGCAAATTTCAAACTTTCTTCTGATACTCAATTTAGTCTTTCCTCTTTCCTATCTTTGAAATGAGATATTGCTTTCTCCTTTCTTTGAAGTCGCCTTACAACTCATTTGATCTTTGATTATTCATGTTCAATGTGTGAAATCTATTATTGATATGGCATTTAAATTTAGGTGCAATATATTTCCTGAATTGGGACTCTAGTGGGCTTGTTTTAATTTTTGTAACCTTCAATTTGAGTTTGCATATGAGCAATTGATGGCCTGTTTTGCAACTGGTCCATGGCATGGTTTCAGCTGAAGATATTGAGCAACTTCATCATCTCTTTCAACCACTGTGGTAGACCTGATACTCATATATTTAATCCAGTGAGATTTATATGTGCAGCTGTCATTTACATTGTCAAAATGGTTGATCTTGAAAATTCTATCCTATGATTGCTGATGTCACAAAAGCCAAAATTTTAAACTAATGATCATTCATATTATCTCTGACTTTCTCATCCAAATCACTAGTAGTTATAAATGTGTCTTGATTGTAGATTTGATCAATTTTAGACTGAAAACATTGGTAAAGATCTTCCATTCCTTTATCTTTTTCTTGAGTGGGTGGGTGTGTGAAATACGATAGTAGTTGTATTTACTGGTCTTCTTTGCAAGCACACAAATATCATTCTACCATTGACAACATTGCACTTCAAGATGGGTCTTATAATGTTCTTAAATTAATCATTTTTCATAAATTATTTATACATGAGCATTTCAAATGTTCATGGAAATGGGATTAAAATAATAGAATTTTTGCATTATCTTTTTTTGGTGGGGGGCGGCGGGTATAACTGCCCTCTGGGGGTTGTGGGAGCTACCCAGCCTTACTCCTGGAGAGCTGCTGCTGGTTTTGAATCGGCAAGCCCGTGGGCTGCAGTCCAGCCCTCAACCACTATGCCACCGGGGCTCAGGCCTTTGCATGATCTTTTAAAAAGGAATATACAAACAGGAATGAGGAAAAAGTAAGTTGTCATCGAATTGATTCTGAAACATGTATATTTCAATAGAATTGTATTCCATTGAGTTTTTAGGCCATTTTTTCCTTTAGTGGAAACATATCACACCACCAGGCCTTTCTTGCAAGATGCCTCCATGCAAACATAAACTCCTGTTTGTACTACCCAGGACCTCCCTCTCCCTCTCTATACATATGCAAATGTGTCCCCTGACCCCCACTCCCACCCACATCAGAGAACTGGAGAGATAAGTTCAACCACAGTGCTTGTCATAACAATAAATTTTATTAGCAAATCCCCTTGATTCACAACTTCTCTTAGAGAACATAAAATACATTCCTGGAAAATTATGTGCTTGTGTCCTCGCATGTAGTCCCTGAACTAAATCATTTAGCTCAAGGGTGAATATGATGTGACAGCAGCCAATCCAGGGACTAGGTTGTGACTTCTGACATCTCAGACAGAAACTAAGCTAAGACGCTTCTCTCATTTTACAATTCACCCTGAGAATTTCAGAGAAGGTATTTCTGAACAGTGAAAACTGAAATCTGAAAGGCGTTGCAGAGAGAGAGAGAGAGAGAGAGATCATAAAATGAAATGAAAGCATAATCTGTGAAGAAATAAAAACTAAAGTGAAGCAGAAGACATGAGGCTGTGACTGACTACAATGCCTTCATGATCTTTAAAAATTCGTGCACCTGTGACCTCCCCATCCCAACCATGAGACTCCTCTGAAGGCAACTCTGACTACCAGCTGCTTTCCTTATACCACGCTGGGATTTGAAACCACTCTTAGATCCAGCTAGTGATCTCCTTGAGCAGTTACTCCTTTATCATATAAACACTCTCTTGGGCTTGAGGTTTTTCACAAGTTAGACTCTCTTGTAGTCATTCCAAATACTATACTATTCTGGGGAGCCCTGGTTGAAACCTGTGGGGAACAGAATGATTTCTCCCATTTTGTCTCCCCCAGATATATGCCAAACTTAAGATGCTTGCTATGCGTGGCAAATGACCATACACTTGGAAGTCACCAGAAGTAGGTCAGGGGTTATTCTCCCTAAGGGTTATCAGCCATCTAGAGCATCAAGCTGTCCCACCCTAAGTAGAGTCCACTCCCTTCTGATAAGGACAATAGTAGACTACCTCCTGTTGAAATCATGGCCATCTGGGAGATGATCATGCTACCATGAAATGTGTCTGACTCCCATTATTTTTCTCTCTCATAATTTCTAGGATTTTACTATGATCATTATTTAATATTGCTGTACAATCTGCCTACTGGACCCCTGATGATATGTTAGGGACTGGCTCCCCTGACAGAAACCCATAGGGGCAGTTCTAACATGTTCTTTAAGATTACTATTTGACTTGATGACTGTAAGAGAGTGAGTTGAGAGAGATAATATTCCAGAACATAGTATTCTGGAATCCTCCCTGTCTGTCTGATATTTTTATCAGGGGTTCTGTTATTCTTATTGTCTCCACTTGCAGCTTCTCAGGAACGGATGAGCATATCAACTATAGTCCCACCCCGCCCCCATTTTTGCATATAATGAATTCTAGCACAATTCACAAAACTGCCAGAAGAACAAGTAAATCTATCTTGGATTAAGTACAACCAGAACGATCTTTAGAAGCCAAGACAAGACTTCAACTTTCTTCTTTGGACACATTGTCAGTAGGGACCAGTCCTTGGAGAAGGGCATCATGTTTGGTAAATTAGAGGGCTAATGAAAAAAAGGAAAGCTCTTCAATGAGACAAGTTAACACAGTGGCTGCAAAATGGCCTCAAAAAGTGTGAAGAGGCTACAGGACCAGGCAGCATTTGTTTTGTAGTACACAGGGCTAATCACTAAGAGTAGAACCAACGTGAAGGAATCTAACCAGAAAAGTCATTATATAATGCCTCTTAGTCTCTGCCTTATGCTATATATTCCATGATTTGAATATTCCAGGCTTGGATTCTTCCACATTTCAGAGTATTAAGTCAAATTCTCTTTTAATTGCTTCTTTCTGGCATAACTTTTAAGATTGTCTACTCAAGTCAATATAAAATTTCCCAAACTAAGAATTTAACTGACGATCACTCCTATTCTTAAAGGCAACACTCTGTAACAAGTTCTTATTCATACTTCGTTCAGGAGAGAACTCATAGAAATCATTAATAAGATACCATCCTTTTATATCTTACTTAAATATTTTGTAAAACCCAGGTCATAGAAGTTGCACTTCACTAGTCCAGCTAAGGCTAAAGAAGAGACAGAAAAAGTCCCTTAACTCCCAGCTCTAACATTATTGAGAGCATCATTTATCAACTGATTTGGCAAATCCACTCATTCCCTTGTGGTCATAATGAATAGAAGGAAAACCAGAAATGTTCTCTCCATGTTATCTCTGAAAAACAGAGAAATTTGATCTTGTGCTTTGGGTTGAGGAAAGCGAATTGATTTGACATCTAATAAAAAAAAAACTCCTGAGGGAAAAATCAATATAGAGAAAAATAATCTAGTCCCTAATTCTTTACATTATTCCCACTAGTAAGTTGATTCTGTTGCATCGATGTCATTCATTTTAGAGGGAAATGCTACCACTACAATGCTCCTGCTGGTATTTCGAAAGCTTTAAACCTCATTTCAGTAATAGCTTCTGTCATTTCTAGTGACACATATGCCATAACATTCTTAGTTAAATTGACAGAAATATTAATGTGCTCAGATTTTATACTATTTGGACCACACTAGTCTCTTCTTTTGTATTCAATTGCTTTTGTTTTACATGTTGTGTCTGAGGCTGGCCATTGTGATAGGGCATAAACCTTCTCATCTCTTTGAAACTTTGGTCTGTTTTAGATCTTTCTGCAGCTCTGTGATTTTTCTTCTTTACATATTACACTTCTCCATATTCTATGTGTCAGAGAGTCTTTTTATTTTCATTGCTTTTCATCTTCATTTAATTTTAAAGAATAATTTCCTCTTAGAACTTGTGGTCTAGGCCTCAATGCCATGTTTGAAACTGTCCTATACTTCCAGTGGCAAATTCTTACTTTAACTTGAATTCATTATCTTCCAAGTGACAAATATTCTGTCTTTGTATATGAGATGAATTCCAATCGAGTGCAATGTAATGTAGTCTTTCCCTCTTTGTCTAGGTCTACTTCTAGGGTACTGTAGGACCCACCAAGTTGTTCCATTGTTCTATACATCCTCAGATGTTCTGCCCCACTTCCAGAAGCTTTCTGTGTTAAATAGTATCAGTTCCTCTGACCGTTCATCTTGGAAATTTTATGGCTGGTTAAGAGAATCCTCCAGGAGATTAAATGATGACAGACACGTCTATAGTGATGAATAATATGGAAAGTGCCAATTAAGTTGGAAAGGAGTTGTCTTGAAATGATATTTGCATGGTAAACAATATATTTTACATGCATAATACCTTTACCTACATTGGATAGGGCAACAGTTAGCATACTGGGATCTGGTAAAGATACTTTAGCTCATACACCACTTAAGATTTTTACATCACCTATTTCTAAATGATCTATATCATAACTAAGGAGCTCTGGCAACATAGTGAGTTCTGCATGGGGCAGCCATTCACAACCACCAGGCACTTCCTGAGAGGAAGATGAAGCCGTCTACTCCTTTAACAAGTGACAATCTTGGAGACACAGAGGGGAGTTTCCATCTGGGCTCTGTAGGGGTGCTGTGAGCTGGCGTTGATGTGATGGAAAGGAGAAGGTCATAAAGTATTCTTATTTACGATAGTTTGGGGAAGATGGAGTTTCTTGGCTACCTGGTTCTGCTATAACACACACACACACACACACACACACACACACACACACACCACAACTGGTTGACTTAAAACAGAAAAGGAGAATGAACTAAGGAGAGACACACCAGTCTGTGTGATAAGATTGTGAATAATAAAGCCCAAACCTTGAAGAGGGAATGGTTTTGGAGCTTAAATTTTGAATGCCTGGTTTGCAGAGGGATATGAATGACAGTGGAAGTCCCAAATCCATATGTAAGATCCTCACGTGGATTAAGTCTCCAGTAAGTTCCCTCTGGTTATCACAGAGTGATGTGAATAGCCTTGCTACCAGACAGCATTTTAAAGTCTTTTTATGACAGTTAAAGTGTAATACTCTATCATGTGATCTCCTTTTGACCTATTTTAATGTTGTTGCCATCATAAATATGTTCTGCTTTCTCTTTGATTGAGAGCTTTTCTATGTTTTATCTATTCATTGTTGTGGAGATTTTGGTTTGTTTCTTTGTGTGTTAGTCTGAGTAGACTAGATAAACAAATTCATAAACATGTGTATGTACATAAGGGAGAGATTTATATAAAAGAGGAATGGAACATTGAGAAAGCATCCCAACCCAGTCCAGTCCAAATAAGTCCAGTATTAGCTGTTATGTCTGATACCAATCCATAAGTTCTCTTCAGATCATGAAGCACATGCAACAATGCCAGGACAATCACAGGCCAGTGGGAGCAGTCTTGTGTATCTGGTGGTGATAGAAGCATCTCAGCACTGGCAGGAGTCTCCATGTGGCTTTTCGACTTCACAGGTCTGGTTCCATCGGGTAGGCCCATGTGGCTTCTCCTCCATGAATTCCTCACAGGGAATCAGCCTTGTGTCTTGTCAGTAGAGCATCATCAAGAAACCGAATCGATGGGGGAAATATCATGAGATTGCCCAGATTTCTAAGAGAAAACCCTGCCCACACAGAGGCCTCATTGACTATCTCCAGATTGATAGGCTAGACTCCACCCCTACACTCCCAATCATGAAACTGACATCAAAATACATGACTGCCACAGTTTGTATACTTGTGTTTTATTTTATATTACTTTCTTTATAAGAAACCCAGGATAGGTGGAGTATAGACAGTAACTGGATAGGCATGACAGGGGAGATGGAGGAAACTAGCAGCTAACAACAATGTATATGAGAAGAAAATATTCTGATATTGATTGTGATGATGATTGCACAAATCTTCTTAATGTGATTGAAAGATTAAATTCACTCATGATATGTAAAGTATAAACTATCTTTTTAAAAAACAGAAAAGGTGCTTTGGTAGGGATTTGGCTTTTGCTGATGACTGAAATTCTAGTGGTTTTAACCCACCAGGGACTTCAACCCAAAAAATAGTTGTTTGAGGAAAAAATCAGCTATCTGTTCTTATAAAGATTATAGCCTACATGAACCTAAGAGCAATAAAAACAAAGACTAGAAATTTATTTTTTCAGTTTAGAAAGCTAGAAGTATAAATTTAGAGCTTTAGGGAGAGGCCCTGCTTTTTCTCTTTTAGCTTCTCCCAGTGACCAGCAGTCTTTCAGGTTTCTCAGTTTGTAGCAGCATCTGCGCTATCTGTCTTCTTGAGTGTCGTATGTGTTTCTTGAGTGTCCTGTGTGTTTCTCTGTGTCTATTCTGCAATTTTCATGACTTAAAAGTGACTAGATTTAAAGTCCACCATATATATAAAATGACTTCTTTGATGTCTGAAGGAAACAATCAACTCTATTTCCAAACAGAATCACATCCAAAGCTACAGCAGCTGGGAGTTCAATGCATATTTGGGGGAACACAATCACTCTACAAAATGTAAAAATTGGGACTGTGACATCTAAAGGAGACACCATCGTTCAGATTTCTCACATGCTGTTGTTTTTCTGTACTACCATATTGAGTGTGCAAAGTACACATATTATAAAAAATATGCAGCAAATCTTCCATTTCTTCAATGAATTGCCCAAATTTACTTGAAGTAACAAGATTTTATTAGTAGTGGGTGTAGAGAAATAATTCTGATATGTATGGTGAAGCATTCTTGCCAATACTTTTTATTGGGGAAATGGCTTGTATATCTATCTCTCCAGATGCCTCTCAGTGAGATGTGCATTAGTTCAGTAAACAGCATGGGGGTCATGTCTGACTTCCTCTGGATTTCCTGCTTTCCTGCACTCTCCGTCCATCCTTCTACACCCATCCTGACACTGACCATTCGACTCATGTTACTCTGCTTCTGTGTTGGGTTCTATCCCTCACTGTAATGGCCACACAGAACTCACAGACAATACTCACAATTAAGGAGGCTTAATTGGGGAGTTTGGAAGAAAGACGGAATTTTCTACTCTCAGGAACAGTTGCAGTGCTGGAAACTCCCAGGCAAAGTTCCACCCTGGCCTATGGGGCCTCTGTGCATTAGCATCAACTCTGTGGCACTGAATTGAGTTTTTGGTTTATGAGGTGGCATAGTGGTTCCGCCTTGGGCTGTGATTCAAAGAGTTGGCAGTTCAAATCCACCAACAGCTCCTTGGAGAAAGAAGAGACAGTTATAGTCTCTGAAGTTCCCATGGACAGGGGGTTGTCCCTATGAGTCAGCATCTGCTCAATGGTAGTGAGTTGAGGGGCAGTAATAGGGTACCACAAGCCAAGGTTAATAAACATCAAGAAAACAGTGACTAGTTGGCAGCAGCTCCTCTCTTCAGCCAGCAGCTAAGCCTTTCAGTTGCACGATCTCCTCACGTCTGCCTCACAGTCCCATAGTGTTGAAACTACTCTTCTGTTCTGCCTCATGGTTTCCTCACCTCTGCCTCTGGAGTGGCATGGCTGCTTTGCTCTGTTCTATAGTCTCTGTGGCTCTGGTCTCAGCCTCCACCACTTCAGATATTGACTTTGAACATGCTTTTCTTCCAGGGGTCCTCAACTTTCTCTCCAAGTCCAAGATGGCTTTTATACCTAGAAGAATAGCTTAAATGGAGGTTTTTTAGCAGATCATACCCCCAATGAGACAAAAGATTTTACTTGATTCACACCCTCTACTAAGGTCAAGATTTAATTCTCCTTTGATCTTGTCCATTAGCATAGCAGAGAAATTCCTCCAAAATGGGAATATAGTCACAAGCATAGAGCCAAGAATTTTAATACATTACATAAGGAATTACAGCTAGAAGGGCCATATCAATAAACTATAATTCAATTATAGGGAAGAATAATGTATTCCTTTTAAGTCAGAATTGGTCATTTCCAAGTTAACAAATACTGTTCTCCCACTAGTGAAATGTTTACATACCAAAACACTTTAAGTCATTCTCTTGGCTCCAACTGCTCAACATTTTACTCTTCAATCATTTCAGGCCCATGAATCCTAGAACTATACATGTGATCCTTATAAAGCAAGTATCCAGAACAAAACCCAATACTAGAGGTGAGATCTGATCCTTGTCTCCCCCATCTTGAAAGGAATGTAAATTCCATTTGAAGAAATCTTTTGGTCTTGAGGAATTTCTAAAAGATTGTCTTTATTATATGTTCAGTGTAAAGAGATCATTATGCTTAGTCTTGGAGGATCCACAGACTTTCAGACAGCCTTTTAGAAGACAGTGACCCCAAGGATAGCAATGCAAGGCAGAGTTGAAAATCAAGCTCCCACTTGCTATTATTCATAATGCTACCATCTGATGAAACTTTGTACACTGGCATTTGGATCAACATAAGCACAGTAGGTATCTAGGTCTGCCGGTACAGTAGCTAAGAGCTCAGTTGTGTACCAAAAGGTTGCCAATCTGAACCCTTTGTCTTCTCCTCAGAAGAAAGATGTAGCCATCTACTTCCAGAAAGAGTTACAGTTTTGGAAACTCTAGAGGACAGTGACAGTTGTATTCTGTCCTCTAGGGTGTCTATGGTTGGTCACAACTTGAAAGCAATGGGTCTGGGTGTTTGAATGACAAGAATATAGCTACAAAAAATAAACAAAACAAAAATATATAGCTGTAATGCATCTCTTATGCATTTCTTATAGACATCTTTTGAAAGTGGGTTGGTTAGAGGGAGTGAATTAATACTTGCTCTGGACCTACAATGTACCTCATTACATTTTCAGAATAATTCTCTATATTTGGATTGTTAATCATGTTCATGAATGAGAAAAATGATTCTTAAAGTTTAAGTAGTACACATTTTAATAAGTGGAAGAGTCAGGTTTGAAACTACATGTATTTTTTTAACTCCATAGACTACGGTCTTTCTTGTACACATAAATCCCAGGAGGCTGCTTATAAGTAAAGTAAAAGTTAAGTTGTGAAATAACTTGAGTAAATATATGTGGGAGGGGGGACTAAAAGAATAACCATAATATGACATGAGTAACCTACATAGGAATAGTTAATTGGTTTTAATTGTTGTAATGATTCTAAATTGAAATATTAGAATTTAATATGTATTACTAAACAGGTACAGGAATATTATTTTAGGCATATACTGTCCCATTTTTCTGCCCTGCATTTCTTTGCTCTTCATGCCTTCCATAAATATCACTGACTTCACAGGCAGCTTTGCAACAGTAATGAATGCAGATTCACCAAGTCCTTTTTTTTCTTGCACATTTTACCCTTGGATTTCATATCCGACAGGTTGCTGAGGCAGTGTCTTTGCCTTAAAGGATTTTAAATTTACATAGACAGTTTTGATGCAAATATTTGCTCAAAGACTCATAGAAATCATAGTTGAGAAGGAACTCTTTCATTTAGTCAAGTATCTGACTTGGACGAAAGTAAGACTATAAAAGGAAGATCATGTTGATGATTCTTCAAACAGGGTACTCACTGAATAGGGACTAGAAAGTGGAAAAACAGGGGACTGTTCCAGACAAAGTAGGATATATAATTATTCTGATGTTGTTAAGTGTTTGTTACAATGGAATAAGCTGGTAGAGATAGTTTGATCCTGCTATCTATGTAGAACAGACAAAATTATTGTTGATTAACTCTAAACCTGATATGAAGTTAATAGAAACGCTGTGGAATTGACCTCAGTTTTACTTTTACTTAAAAAAAAAACAGCTATTAGCACTTCATTCACATGTCACACAATTCAATAATTCTATCATATCAAGACAAGTTGTACAATTGTCACCATAGTCAATTCTAGAACAATTCTTCTTCCTTGTAGTCATTGCTATTCATGTCATTTTTTCCCCTAATCATGGCAAAAATATACATACCAGGACATTCTCCAATTCCACAACTTGTTCTTGTATAATTCAGTGACAATACACTTTGAATTATACAACCATTATTGATATCCTTTTCCAAATTATCTACCACCTTTGAGATAAACTCATTATCTCCTATTCAACAACTCGTTCCCATTTCCCTATGGTAACCATTGGTCAAGTATGGTTTCTTTTTCTCACCGCCCCCACCTCCCGCTGTGGTTTTCTTGTTACCATGTTCACATATCATACACCTCCTTTGTTAAATCTCTTTTAAAATTATCACAATTAGTTCCATTACTCCCTCCCCACTACTGCATTCATTATTTGTTCCCCGAATCTCCTCACCCTTCCTATCTTCCACCCACATGCCCCACATCCACAATAAACCACTGGATCAATTATCCTTCTATCCTTCACAAACTGGGAAACTGAAGAGAAACAAAAATAATATGGTAAAGATAAAGTATCAATAATAAAATAGATATAAAAATAGAAATAAAGAGTCTAATTCTTGAAGCTAAACCATTAATAACAAGTGAGATAAATTGAAACATCCAATTATTATACATTTAATTTTATTTACAAAAGTTTCTTTGGCACATAATTTACATATCATAATTGAGTACTTCATCATATCAAGGAGAAAATGTAGTCACTGACACCTCTATCTTAGATAAAGTGACCAGACATCCCCCTTTTTAACAATTTAATAATATCCTGCTGCATTTTAAAATTAAAATAAATATATTGCAATACTATTTTTGCATTCTATAAAAATTTTTGTTGCTCCATATATAGACCAAATTTTTAATCAAGAACCCTTCCTACACCCCCCGTTAATGGTTTCAGGCTTAAAATCTGGTCACTTTAATCTTAGAACACAACCCTTTGGGGGCATTCTTGGCAGGACCTGTAGATTTGGGGGGAAAGTATAGAAAGTGTAGAATGTTGCTGTGATTCCTGGAGTGGTCTTGAAGCTGGTGGGTAGGAACCTACGCTTTCAAGTCTCCTGGAATATCCTGGCCTCAAGTCAGGTCAAAGTTGCAGGATATTCCATGTTTCCATGACTCCAGGAAAAAACTCCAGTCTCGAAGCAAATAAGACCCCAGGCAGGTTCACCTGACAACCTTCCACTTTAACCTCTGAAACACAACCTATCAAAATGCTTCTAGCGTCTATATAGTACGGCTAAGATTATATAATATAATTGGATGGTAGTGTCGTGTAATATGATTGGACAGTAGTGTCTTGCAATACAATTGGGTCCTGTACTAATTCGATCCTGTAATAATTGGATGAAATGGTCTTGTAAGACAATTGGGAAAAAAAAGACAATTAAATGGGCTGGCTCAGTCAGCTACACCTTATTTATGTAGTCCACAGTGTGGGCCTTTCATTTTACATGCTGCAAACCCGTAACCTTATAAAGATGTGTTTGAAAACCAGAAAATATATGAAAGAAATTGTCTGATTCATCAATAAAACATACATAGGTCTTGCAGAAGCTGTCATAAAGTGAGCTATGTGCCATCGAGCTTGGTCTACAGAATCTGTGTGCACGATTGGTTGACTCCACAGTTCTCATTTTCCTGCACAACCAGACCTGTTCCCACAAAATCCCATCCCCACACCCACCCATGGTTAAATCGCCTTCCATAGAAATGCTCCCTCCTGGCTCCCACCCTTGCTATCTACTCCTCAAATCCCTTTTCCCTTTTTATTGCCCATCCATCCTCACATCCCACGTTCCCTATAACATCTCATATCAGATATTATCATAATGCATCCACTCCTGTGCTTTACCACTGGGAAAAATAACAGAAAACAATGGGAAAACCAAATCACACTAAAGTGGTAAGGATAAGATCATATTATTACAAAAACAAAAATAGAAATAATGAGTGAATGGGAGAAGACCCCCATCAACATTCAAAAGCCAGGCAAGAAATTTCCGTCATGGAACATCAAACAAGATACATGTACCCCAAGAACAATTTCAGATCATGTCTTTAATAAGGTCAACTGGCCAAGAACCAGGTTCCATTCAGTATAATCAAGATTATAATGGTCTCTGCTTGTTGGTTAGGCTGTTTAAGACTCTTGCCTTTGGCTAGAACATATCTGCCAGTAGCTCCTTCTGAATAGATACTCTGCAGATTGGTTTTGGGCTCCAACTGTGCTCCACAGTCTTCCACAAATTAGGTGCTCACTGTTCTAACCCTGATACTTTTCTCTTCACCACATCCAAATTTAGTAATTGTCATCTTTGGGTCACACACTGGTGTGCTTCGTCATGTGAACTTGGTTGATTCTTGGCTAAATGGTTACTTGTCTGAATTCAAGTCTTTAAGACCCCAGAACTATTCTAATTGATAGCCAGTCACCATCTGCTTTCATCACTACACTGCTGTAGCACTCTTATCTTTAGTGATCATTTATTTCATGAAGGTGAGAATCAATCAGGGCCATGATGTAAGAACTAATTGTTCTTGAGTTGGAACTACAATTTAGTGTGAACCCAGAACTCATTCTTGGATCTATGCTTTTTCTTTAATTTGCTGTGACTTGGGAAATAATATATATATGTCATATTATTCCATAGTTCAATCATGTCAAACAAAATTGTACATTTGCTTCCATAATCAACCTCTAGGCATAGTTTTCCTTCCTTGGGCTTCTTGACCTCATCTGCTTCTTAGCTTCCCACCAATACGTATTGCCTCTCCTCCCCAAACCCTTGTTATGATTTCTTTCACTATAGTCTCAACATTCTTGGGTTCATTCACCAAGATAGTGAAACAAATAACAGCTTTAAGAGGCCCTTAGTGACTACGTGCTTCTGAGATCCACCCTACTATCAACCAGAATGGCCATCACAGGATTGTCAGAATAATACGTCTCTTAATACAGCATACAGGACATTGATGTAGCAAGATTTTGTTTGGCCACCAACTAACAGTACATCACTCTTGGTGTAGCTGTCTTTTTATTTTAATTTTTGTTCTTGTTTCAGCTCTAACATAATGAAATTACTTTTATTGTATTTATTTATTTCAGCTTTTTATTGTGAATTGTGTGAAGACTTACAGAACTGATCATCAGTTTTCCATTAAAAAAATCCATACACATTTTGTTTCATTTCCATGACATATCCTACTTCCTTCCTGTGTCTCCTGTTTTCATTTTTCCTTTCTTTCCTAACCCTTCTGAACTTGGTCCTTGGGTAAACGCTGCCCTTTTGATTTTAAATGGTTGATTATTCTAAGACATGCATACCTAACTAGTAATAATATTCCCCTCATAGGTCTGTGTTTGGGGATGAAAAAAGAGCCATGGAAAGGAGCTGAGTTCCATATTTGAAGGATGACTGAAAGACTCAGTCCCAGGGGTCCACCCATCTCTATTTGACCAGGAAGCCTGGTCTCTTTAATGATTTTGATTTCCCTCCACCTTTTAATTCCACTCTATCTAGGACCTTCTAATGTAATTCCTTTCAAATAAATTGGTAATGGTAATTGGGCACCATGTAGTTCTTCTGGTCTTAGGTTTGTGGAAATGGTAGGATTAACTATTTCCATGTGTTTTCAGTTTTCGTCACTTTTCCTTCCTCTGAACAGGGTTAGAAAGAGAATATCTGTACATCAGTATCTATCTTTGTTGCAAATATATCGATGCATATGATGGAGCATGGAAACTTTAAAAACTATATCTATCCATATGATGGAGCATGGGACAGCTTAAAAACAAACAAGCAAACAAAAACACCTTGTTAGAAGATATTAAACTCCTCAAGGGAAGATATTAAACTCTTCAAGGGAAGGGTCCCCCTTCATATGAAGTTAGAAATCATTTTTTCCATTTCTTTGAAGAAGGAGGATGATACTTGTATCGGTATTGCATTAAACTTATATAGTGCCTTGGGTAAGACTGTCATCTTTACTACATTGAGTATTCTGATCCACGAGCATGGCACATTTTTCCATTTCTTGAAGTCATTCTTGGTTTCTTCTAATAGTGTTCTGTAATTTTCCTCATATAGCTCTTTTGTTCTTTTTGTCAGGTATACCCCTAGATATTTCAATTTATGCTTGGCTATTGTGAAGGGTACCTCCTTCTTTATCTCCTCTTCTGTGGTCTTATCTGATGTGTACAGCAGACCAATTGACTTCTGATTGTTGATCTTGTATCCTGCCACTCTGCCATACTCCTCTATTGTTTCCAGTAATCCCTTTGTGGAGCTTTTGGAGTTTTCCATATATATAATCATATCATCTGCAAATAATGATAATTTCACCTCTTCCTTCCCCAGTCGTATACCTTCTATGACTTTTCTTTGCCTTTTACTGTTAGCTAAAACCTCCAGTACGATATTGAACAATAGAGGGGACAATGGACATCCTTCTCTGGTCCCCTTTTTCAGTGGATTTGTGTTTGTCTTTTCTCCATTGACTATCACATTGGCTGTTGGTTTTTCATATATAGCTTGTATTGTCTTGAGGAATTTTCCTTCTGTTCCCATCTTCTTGAGTGTCTTAAACATGAATTGGTGTTGAATATTGTCAAATGCTTTTTCAGCATCTATGGATATAACGATATTATTTTTATATCTTTCCCTGTCAATATGGTGAATGATACTAATTGTCTTTCGTATGTTGAACCACCCCTGCATTCCGGGTATGAACCCCACTTGGTCATGGTGAATTGTTTGTTTTATATATTTTTGTATTCTATTGGCCAGTATTTTATTAAGGATTTCTGCATCAAGATTCATTAGGGATATTGGTCTGTAGTTCTCAATTCTTGTGGGATCCTTGCCTGGTTTGGGTATCAGTGTTATACTGGCTTCATAGAAGGAGTTTGGGAGTTTGCCACCTTTTTCTTTGTTTTGGAAGAGCTTGTGTAGGGTTGGTGTCAGTTCTTCCCTGAATGCTTGGTAGAATTCTCCTGTGTAGCCATCTGGTCCAGGTGATTTCTTTGCTGGTAGTCCTTTGATAACCTTGTCTATTTCTTCTATTGTTATGAATCTGTTAAGATTCTTGATGTCCATTGGAGACAATCTAGGAAGAGATTGCTTTTCCAAGAATTTGTCCATGTGTTCCAAGTTGTTGAGTTCATTGGAGTATAGATCTTTGTAGTACTGAGTGACTATTCTTTTGATTTCATTAGGATCAGTTGTGATATCCCCTCTTTCATCCCTTATTCTTGCTATTGGAATCTTCTCTCTCCTTTCTTTGGTTAATTCTGCCAATGGTTTACCATTTTTGTTAATCTTTCAAGGAACCAACTTTTAGCAGCATTAATTTTTTCCATTGTTTTCTTATTTTCCCTCTCCTGAATCTCAGCCCTGATTTTTATTATTTCTTTTCTTTTGCTATTAGTGGGATTATCCTGCTGACTCTGCTCTTGTTGTTGTAAATTCTGTGTCAACGTATCAGTTATGAGACGCTCTTCCTTTTTCAGGTGTGCCTGTATTGCAATGAAACTTCCTCTTAAAACTGCCTTTGCTGTGTCCCATAAGTTTTGGTATGTTTTGCTTTCATTCTCATTGGTTTCTAGAAATTTTTTAATTTCCTCTCTGATCTGGGACAGCACACATTCCTTTTGCAATAGAGAATTATTCATTCTCCAACTATTTTCTCTCGTTCTCCTTACCTTCCTTTTGTTGGTTTCCAACCTTATGGCAGAGTGGTCTGAGAGTGGGTTCTGTATGATATCAATATGCTTAAATTTATGTAGATTCTCCTTATGTCCCAGTATATGGTCTATCTTCGAAAATCTTCCATGTGGGGCTGAGAAGAATGTGAAATGCTTTTCCTTTGGATGAAAGACCCTGTAGATATCTACCAAGTCAAACTGTCTAATTGTAGTATTTAGGTCTGTCGCCTCCTTGTTGAGTTTCTTTCCCTGTGATCTGTCCTTCTCAGAGAGTGGTGTGTTGAAGTCACCCACTATAATTGTTGAGGCTGTCATTTCTTTTTTCATCATATCAAGTGTCTGGTTTACATATTCTCTGGGTCTCTCATTCGGGGAATATATATTTAAGATGCTTATTGGATCATTGTCTACCCTTCCCTTAAGCATTATATAGTGTCCTTCTTTGTCTCTTATTATGGTTTGCACCTTGAGGTCAATTTTATCTGATATTAGGATTGCTACTCCAGCTTTTTTGGAATTGCTGTTTGCTTGGTATATTTTTCTCCAGCCTTTGATTCTCAATATATTTTTTTCTGTGATCTTAAGATGTGTCTCCTGTAGGCAGCAGATTGAGGGGTATGTTTTCTAAGCCATTCTATTAATTTCTGTCTCGTAAGGCCTGAGTTCAATCCATTAATATTTAGGGTTATTACATCTATATGTGCACTCTGTGTTGTCATTTTATCGCTCTTGGATTGGATGCTTTTCTATTTCTATGGTTTGTGTCAATATCTGTTTGTGGTTCATCCTTGCCTTTCATCCATCTCTGAGCCAGAATTATCTTGGGGGCTGTTAGCCCTTTGACAGTTTCTGGGTAGATTCGTTCTGTGTGTGTTAGGTAGTTGTTGTTCTTCTTCTCCCTGTGGGTCGGTGAGAATCTTTTTTTAGGGGTGGGTTCCTTTTGTCATGTTCTCTGAGATTTTCCTTGTCTGGAAAGACTCTTACTTCTCCATCAATTTTGATAGGTAATTTAGTGGGATAGAGTATTCTTGGGTTTGCATGGTGTTCCTGCAATTTTTGGAATATGCTGCTCCACTCCCTCCTCTTCTTCATAGTTTCCATTGATAGGTCCGAGCATATTCTTATCTGTTTGACTTTATATGTGATTTCCCTTTTTTCCCTAGCTGCTCTCATAATTTTCTCTTTTTCTTCATAATTGAATAGTTTAACAACTATATGTCTTGGTGTTTTCTTCTTGCGGTTTAGTCTAACTGGTGTTCTTTCCGCCTCCTGTATGGTTATATGGTTTTCATTCATTAAGCTAGGGAAGTTTTCCTCTAAGCATTCCCTCACTATTTTGGATGTTCGTTTTCTTGATGCTTCATCCTCTGGCAGACTGATAATCCTCATGCTGTTTCTTTTCATAGTATCAGCCAGTATCTAATATTTTCTTCTGCTTGTCTCATAGACTTGTTAGATTTTTTCTCCCATTTATTAATTTCTACTTGCAAGTCCTCTAGGTCACTTGTCCTGTTCTCTGCCTCCTCCATTCTCTGGCCGAAATCTGAGAGCTTACTATTAGTTTTTGTTAGCTCACTCTTTAGTTCTTGGATTTCCCTTTGGTGCATGGCCTTTATCTCCTGTATCAATTCTTCTTTCTTCTTTAATGCGTCACTTAAGAGCTGTATACATGTTAGTAAAATCTTGAGGAGTTTTTTCTATGGTTGATCGTTCTCTGCATTTTCTATGATTGCTTTCAGGTCCAGGTGATCTTCTTGCATTGGATTCAGTTTCTCTTTTCTTGATACGATCTCCAGGAGCTCCAGGCGTGAGCTTCCTATCTGGCCACCATCTTCCCCTGCTCCCAGTTCAACACATTTCTGTGGAAAAGTTAATTTACTGGAAGTTCTGCAACTTCAGAGGGCTCCTGGGTCTAAGGACAAGGAAGCAGATAGCTGAGTCTTCTATACAGCTAAGCAGGCAGTCTGCTCATAGCCAACAAACAGCAGGGCAGGTCACCAACACAGCCAAATGATAGGATTTGATAATTCCAAGCTTAAGCAATGTATGCACCAGCAGTATGGCTCAGGTAGGTCTCTAGGAATCTCAAGTTCTAGTGACATGATCTAAGGGTTGGATGTCCCATGGGTAGTGTAACTCACAAGTTGAGGCAGAAAACTAGCTAAGTCAACCATACACTGGTCTGATCACCAGTGAGCAAAAGAGAGAAAGAAAAGTCTCCCTCCTCCAGGGAGGAAAATACAGGAGTTCCCAGAATTCCCAAGAAAAGGTCATGCCCACACAGAGGCCTCATTGGCTATGGCCTGATTGACAGACTAGACTGCACCCCTTTATTCTTAATCCTCTCCAGGCCTCTCCCAAATTGACACCAGATTGTGTAACTACCACAGAGAAGATTATAGCAACAATCATTTCCTGAGATAGATTGTGTGGATTCTGTTTCCAGAAAAGAAGCTAACACATTTTGTATGCTTGAGGACAGATTAATGACTCACAAATGAGTTCTAATTTCTCCACACTGCTATCATTTTGTCATTTAAAAATTGCTTCTACATGTCTAGTTAGCCAAGTCCACAGTGTGCTATCGAAGTCTTTGAACTCGTCCTTTTCCCTATTTTGCCATAAGAGTTGTTATTGTTGCTGTTAGTGCCAACCAGCCAGTAACTACTCACAGAAACCACGATTGCTGCAAAACAAAACACTGCCTGGTCCTGCACCAGCCTCACCATTGTTATCATGCTGAAGCCCATAGTGGCAGTCACCCAGTCAATTCATCTCCGTGGTGAACTTTGTCTTTTCTCACTTTTTTCACTACCTTACAAAGCATGATCTGTTTTCCCAACACCTGGACTCTTCTGATATTATGCCCAAAGTAAATGAGATAAGTTCTCACTATCTTTACTTCTAAGGAGCACTTGGACTGTTCTTCCAACACAGATTTGCTTGTTATTTCAGCAATCCAGAATACTTTAAATATTCTTTACCAACACCATAATTCAAGTGCATCAATTATTTTTTGCTGTCTTCTTTATTTATCAATAAGAGTAACTAGTTTATTCTCTAATATACAGAAAACTGTAAGTGATTGAAATCGTTTTACTTGATCTTGTTAGCATGCTATGAGCACCCAAGAACAATTGAAAGATAATAGGGATATATATATATGTATATATTTCCTAGGCTGTGTCATTTAGAAGCTCTGAGTTCTGCAAATCTTGATTCTGTCCCCAAAGAGAAATATTTTTCTCTGCTTCCAAATTCAACATGTTGGGTTCCTTTAAGGATTATTCCCTGAAAAAAAAAAGAAGAATGAACCAATTCTATTTCTTGCCATTTGTTTGAGGGCAAGAGGATGTAAAATTTTAAATATTATTCCAAATGTGAAGTCTAGTTTTTATTACCCATTTTGACCTTACCATTACTTGGATATTTATTGGTCCCCTTCTTCAGGTTGATCATATTCTAAAGATCATAGTAACAAAATTCCAGTTACTCAGCATATCTACTACTGAAATGTTCAACATAAGCTAGCTGCTTTGATAACTGAAGACTGAGCTAACACAGAGTGGTATGTTAGAAACACCCTGTTTTGGTTTTAATACAAAAGACATATAAACCACTCATAAAATGAGTGAAGGACTTGAATAGACGTTTCTCCAAACAGGTCATCATTCATTCAAATGGTTCAAGCACAGGAAAGGATAACCAATGCCATTAGCTATCAGAGAGAGAGAGAGAGAGAGAGATCTAAATCAAACCACAATAAGGTACCATTTCATTCCTTCTAGGATGGCTGAAGGGAACCCTGGTGGTGTAATGAGTAAAGCATTGGGCTGATAACATCAAGATTGGCCGTTCAAACTCACTAGACTATGCATTGACATAGTCAAAACAAAAGTTTATATATTTTTGGTATTATCTGTCTTCTGTCAAGATCTATTGGACATCACCAATGATATTCTTTGTTCCATGATCTCTCATGAACCTGACTTGAACCTCTCACATTCCTTGTCAATGGACTGCGGCAACTATTGTTGGATGATCTCCAGTAAAAATTTACCTACATGCAATATCAATGATATTGTTCCATAGTTTGAGCATTGTGTTCAGTCATCATTATCTTGAATGGGTGCAAATATAAATCTCTTCCAATCAGTTGACCATGCACCTAGCTGTCTTCCAATTTTCCTGGCATAGATGAGTGAGAGATTCAAGTGCTTCATAAACTTGTTGAAACATTTCCATTGGTATTCTATCAGTTTCTAGAGCTCTGATTTTGGCTAATGCTTTCAGTTCAGTTCTTTTTGCATCATTGGATCTTGTTCATATGGTACCTCTTAAGATGGTGGAATAATGACTAGTTTTTTGGGGGACTGTACCTCAGTGTATTCATTCCATCTTCTATTGCTCCTTCCTTCATCATTCAATAGTTTGTTCTTGGAATCTTTCAAGATTGCAGCTAAAAGTTTAGAATTTTTTTCTTGAGTTCAAAATATTTGGAGGCAGAGATTCACACAGAATTGTGTGCATGAATGTTCATTAAAACACTAATCACAATAGCCAAAAAAAGTGGAAACTAACTAAATACCCATCAACAGATGAATGAATCAACAAAATGTGATACATCTAGGGGACCACTGTTCAACTAATAGGATAAATGAAGCTTTGATACATGCTACAATACAGATGAAGCTTGACGACATTAAGCTGAACTAAATCAATTACAAGAGCACAAATATTAGATGGTCCTACTTATATAGAAAGACAAGAAAATGCAAATGTATAGAGACCACATTTGTCACTGGTTAATAGGGGGGAAGGAGAAGAGAAGGTAAGCGTTAATTAATACTAATGGAAATATTGCATTATTTAGGATAGGATTGTATAAGTGATCATTTTCACTGTTGTCAATAAGTTGTACACTTGCAAAAAATTATTTTGTTTGCAAAGTTTGTGGGCGAGATATATTTACAAGGATGACAGTAAACAAACAAACAAAGGAAAATAACTACTGAGGTTGCTTACACTTAACCAAGCATCTCATGAAAATTAGTTCATTGGTTTAGAAGTTTAGGTTCATGATATCATCTGATATCCTAATCAAATGGTCCAATAACATGCCCAGCACTTCTTTCCTACCTTTAAGTTCATGATGTTGTGCCTGGGGTCTTAAAAGCTTTAAAGTATCCAGACAAGGCACAGCAATTGGTCTCTAGTCACTTGGAACAAAATAGAGTCAGAAATAGGAGAAAGATATGGAACACATGACTAATTGCCTCCATGAACAACTATCTTATTTGCTATGAGACTAGATGACCTAGATGATAACTGACTACTGTTACAGATGGCTTTGATCCAGTATTGGGGATTGCACTTAATTCTAGCCCCAATATAAAAATGATTGATTCTTCTAGCATGCCCCTGCTCAATGCCCACACTCATGAAAAGATAACTAAAGTTCTGGGTGCTATAGCAATATGTGGTCAAGAAACCAGAATGTGCCCAGTAATTAGAAAGAATAGCACCTGGGATCTTAAGAGCTTGTTTTAAAACAAGCAGCATTCAAATGCAGTATCAACCAAGTCCGCATAGAGCAGCAGTTTTCATACTGTGGGTCGCGACCCTTTGGAGCCCGAACAACTCTTTCACAGGGGTCGCCCAATTCATAACAGTAGCAAAATTACAGTTATGAAGTAGTAACAAGATAATTTTATGGTTTAGGGGTCACCACAGCATGAGGAACTGTATTAATGGATCGCGGCATTAGGAAGGTTGAGAACAACTGACATAGAAGCACACCAGCCTAAATAATCCACAGATTATAAAAAATCAAATCAAAATCTGCAAAAGGGAATAGTATCACAGCTTACATTGTAAACTCACAGTTTTCAGAAGTCTATGGATGACAGTGGAGTCCCAAATCTATTTTTAGGGTCCTTAGATGGATTAAGTCTCAAGTGATTCCTGTCTGACCAGAATCGAGGGATGTGAATATTCTTGCTCTCAGGGAGCATTGTAAAGTAGATGCAGTTAGGGTAAAATGCAACATCTTGTCATTTAATTTCCCATTTACTCATTTTAAGGTTTTTCTCTCTTTATAATATATTATGCTCTCTCTTAAAATGAAAATTTTCTATTTTGCTTAATCGTTGTTGTTAAATTTTTGTTTGTTTTCTTCCTGTGTGTATTTTGTGTGATTTTCTAGACAGGAAGCACAGGATAGTGAGATGTGTAGAAGAAGTAACTAGACTAATAACTGCCTAGGGGAATGTCAAGGACGGATGTGGGGAGGGGGTGGGAGCGGGGGCAGGAATGGAAATTTAACAGCAATGAATTCAGAAAAAAAATATTCTGGGGAAAAAATCCATAGAAAATTCCTGATCCAAAAGGAGTAAGGGCCAAACAAAATGTAAAATTTCCAGAATTTAAAGATTCCGTAATTTCTGTAGCCATGGAGGGCAATAGCCTACACCTCTTTTCCTAAATAAGGTAGTATAGATCAGAGAAACAAACCCAGTGACACCCATCTATTTTATATCAAGAAGCAATTGTATATCAAGAAAATATCCCAGCCCAGTTCAACTCAAATCTAAAAGTCTGATTCTAGTCCATAAGTATCTCTTCAGACTCACGCAACCACATGCAATGATACAGAATGCAGAAATACCACAGCCTGATGGATGCAAAGTCTTGTGACTCCAATAGCAGTGAACCCACCTCCAGAGGTCTTGCAGCAACCAGGGTCAACCATGAAGAAGGGAAATCAGAGAGAGAGGGATGGGTGGAGGGTTCCCAGGACTCTCATTATGAGAAGACCATGTCCACAAGGAATCACGATCAGGCATCACCATTAAATTCTACCCCTACACTTTTATAT
>PVJH01014010.1:0-59259 GCA_004026705.1 Nesogale talazaci
CGTTTTCAAAGTCCATCTATAGCATACCATGTACCAGAACTTCATTTCCCTTGGGGGCTGAATAAGACTCCACTGAATGGATCATTCTTATATGATTCAAAATTAAATGATGTGTGTACAATTTTCTCCTTTTCCATCTGTATTTGGTTTACTCCTGTAGATCCCTTCTACCTCCCCAATTTACCTTGCCTGGGTTTTTTTCTCCTTAATCTAGAAAATAAAACCATCCAGTTTGGGGGTTGTGAATGAATGAATATCATTCCTCATTGCTCCTCTGGGCTGGTCTTTCTGAGTTGGAGCAGGAAAGTTCTTTTCCCAAGTGCATGGAGGCCTGGGGACGCGGTGGGCTGCTAACTGCAAGCCGTTTGAAGGGAGCCACCAGTCCTTCCAAGGCACCACTGTGACGCTCTTTGCTCCCATGAAGACTTAGCCTCAGAAATCCCAAGGGGAGTTATGCTTTGCTCTGTAGAGGCTCTAGCAGTCTGAATCAACTTGATGTTCATGAGCACATTTCCCCGTGTCATGGTTAAAACGTTTACGATCTCACTTATTTTCCTTTCTTTTGCTTGTCAGTAAAATGAATCTCAGTTCCTGACTTAGCCTCTCAGCGCTGCGTGCCACAGGGAAGCTCACGTTGGTCCATTCCAAGTCTTTCAAAAGTCCTCGGAGGCCTTCCGAGGGCTACTTAAACACTTGGCTCCCTCATCCCACCCCCACTACTTCCCTGACGTACAGAATTTCAAAAAACCGACTCTTTGATTCTCAAAAGTGCTTGGTGGTGGTGCAGGGTAAGAGAGACTCCTCATCCCAAACATAAGTCCACAGAACATGTATTAATTCACAAGTCAGACTGAAAAAGACAAAGACGCAGCATCTGGATGCGGGAGATCATCCAGAAGAGATCATAGTGTCCAGGAATTTCCAACATTCAACCCAAGAGGGCAAAGGAAAGCATGGTTGATGGCAGACCAGTAGACTACAGGGGCAGGTGGGCAACAGAAGTGGCATGAAACTATGTTTAGGACACGGGTGCTATGCTAGACAGAATTGCTCGCACAAAACGAGTCCAGGGGTTCTACAACCAAAGTAGCCAGGTTATGACTCCTGTCCAAGTGAGGCCAGCACCTCAGTTTCCTTCAAGGACACAGCTAGGCAAGACCTTAAAGGTTAGGCCACTATCCTCGGGGTACAAAGCCACTCACCTAGCTTTTTAATGCTCAGAAAGAATTCACTGGGAGCGGAATCTATGTGGGGTGTTAAAAAATGGATCAAGGTCTTTCCCTGTCATCTGTAGCCTTCCACAAATTCAGCGCTCTGAGTTTTAAACTCTTACTCGACCAGAAACAGGAACGTGACAGGCTCAGTGTGATGTTGGTTCTTTGGAATTTCTTGGATCTCTTTGCAGCTTAGACTATGGTTCATTTTATGACGTCTTCTGTGTGCTTAAAAAAGACCATATACTCTCTGTTCATGGATATATAAAATCTTCTTAGCTATTCATTTGAGTGCGTTTAAAATTTTTGCATTTTGTAAGTTTCTGTCTGATGATTAGGATGTCAAATCAAACCACATAATTGACTTTTAAATGATTGTTTCAAATTGCTTTGGCTGCTATAGCAGAAATACCATAAGTGGGACCATTTATTTTTTTAAAAAAATCATTTTATCGGTGCTCATACAACTCTTATCACAATCCATACATCAATTGAATCAGGCATGTTTGTACATATGTTGCCTTCATTCTTTTCTAGACATTTGCTTTCTATTGAGCCCTTGGTATCAGTTTTTTTCTCCCCAACCCCCCATACCCCCCTGAAAGATTGTACATTGTTATTATTTTCATCTCTCACGCCTACCACTGTCTCCCTTCCCCTATGTTTTCTGTTGTTCTTTCCCCTGTAGAGGGGTGTATGGTTCTGCATCAATTATTGTGGTCAGTTCAGACATTTCTGGTGTCTGAATTCAGCATGCCAACTCTGGAGGGAGCCTTGCCCTGGAGGACTTCTGGGGATGCTCTTGTCTCTTGTCAGCTTCCTCTGTGAGGATATGACCTGCAGCTTCTGATTCCTTCGTGCTTGCTCGCTTAGCCAACTCTTTTTATATCTTTAAATAGATGGATTTAAGAAACCCCATACATTAAGATACCTATGAAAGCACATTTCCAATTAGAATTATCACCACAGAGATAGAATGTATAGCACATAATTTGGGGGTCACGCAATCCAACCCATAACAGAGATTCTAGTTTCAAAGTTGGGTATGGGCTCTTATTACATTTTCTCATACAATAATAAGGCCATCAACTCAACAGCCCACTGTGTTGAGTTCTCCAACCTGACACCCTGTTCGCTGACATAAACACGGATAAGTCTTTGTAAGGCGCTTTCGTGCTGCTATGGGCTAGTTCTTGGGCTGCTGTCCTGAGAGGTTGCTGGTTCAAAGCCACCAGCCACTCTGTGGAAGAAAGATGAGGCTGTCTTTCTGTCAAGCTTGAAAGTCTCAGAAACACTCTATAGAATCACCATGAATCGGAGGGCAGCTTTCTGTATGGATTACAACCCAATGTAAAGAAAATCCAAATCCGAGGACCTGACCAAGAGGCAGCATTAGATCCATGGAGGAAAGGTTGAAGTCGTCAAGGATTGTGTCTTGCTTGGATCCACAATCAGTGCTCACGGGGGCAGCAGTCCAGAGAGCAAAAGGTGTGGGGCTGAGCCCCGGGGGCGTCAGTGGTTGAGGGCGGGACTGCGGCCCATGGGCTTGGCGGTTCAAATCCAGCGGCAGCTCTCAGGAGCAGCGCTGGGCAGTGTTCACGACCACCAGAGGCAGTGATGCCCCAAAATAAATAAATAATAAAAGAGAGCAAAAGGTGTGTTGCACTGGGTAAACCTGCTGCACAAACCTTTTGAGCAGCAGTTCTCAAGCTGTGGGTCGCAACCCCTTTGGGATCGAATGACTCCCTCACCGGGGTTGCCGCTTCATAACAGTAACAAAATTACAGTTAGGAGGGAGCCACGGAAATAGTTTTATGGTTGGGAGGGGTCCCCATAACATGAGGAACTGTATTAAAGCGCCACGGCATTAGGAAGGTTGCGAACCACTGCTCTTGAGTATTGAAAAGCAAGGTTGTTACTTTGAGGGCTAAGGCACACTTGACCCAAGTCAGAGTATTTCAATTGCCTCTATGCATGTGAAAGTTGGAGACTGAAGTAGAGTCCATGCGTTTGAATTGTAGTGCTGGCGGAAAATCTTGGAAGTACCACGGACTGTTGAAAGGACAAACAAACCAATCTGTCTTAGATTAAGTATGGCCAGAGTGCTCTTTAGAAACAAGGGTGGAGTGATTTTGTCTCACATACTTTGGACATGTCAGGTGAGACCAGTGCTGGGAGGACATCGTGCTTGGTCAAGTGAGGGGCAATGAGAGAGAGGAGGACCTCCAAGGAGAGGGATGGACACGGGTCGCAGCGATGGGCTCAGACATAACAACTCTTGTGAGGCTGGTGCAGGACCCGCAGTGTTTGGTTCGGCTGTGCATCATGTTGCCGTGTGTTGGACCCGACTTGAAGGTACCTAATCAATCAATCAATCAGATTGATGTGGTAACACTAGGTTTTTTATTTTTATAGTCATTATATGCATCGCACTACCAAAATCATTACACATTTCTGCAATGGATTTGAAATGTGTGTATTTAAAATGTTGGCTATTAACTGTACATCACAAGCAGATTCATGCACAGGATCAATCTCCTTTTCTCCCTTGCCCACACTCTGTCTCCCTCCCACCTTGTTCAATGTCATGGTGACTGCAGCACCAATAGCAGGAATTCATTTGAAGAGTTAGAGGCCTTAGGTGGCTCCTTCTAAAGTATAAGGTTGCAAAGTCTTATACTCTCTCAATGCTGCTAATGTTGTCTGTTGACCTTGAGAGGGCTTGACTCCTGGCAATCCCACGAGCAATAGAAGCAGACATTGCTTAGTCCCTGAACCATCCTGACATACCCTGTGTGGCCACTGTGGACTTTTAGTGCCTTCCATTATAGTGGGGGTGGAAGGGGGGGGATCATCCTAAAATGCCATATCGAACAATAGTCTCCTATGAGTCACAGGTTTTCACGGGGTTAACTTTTGGAAGCAACCCATGAGTTCTTTCTTTTCAATTTGTCTTCATTTGAAAGCTTCACTGAAGCCTGCATTCCCTGGGTGAGCCTGGTAGTATGTGAAGTACCAATGGCATAGTTGATAGCCTTGCAATGCACTCCACAGTATGATAAATGGACAGTGAGGGGTTGGTATCCTCCAACACATCAGTGTGCATTTATCAAATGTCTTTGTTTTCTGATAGCTAGCTGGGATCACTTTTTGTAAGGGAACCAGTTGTGGAGGAAGACTGAAGATGGAAGGAGGTTTAGCAGAGGAAAGGACAGAAAAAGGTACAATTCTGGAAGGAGCAGGTCCCAAGGGTACTGGGTCCGAGAAGCAGATGGTGGTGGTGGTGGTGGTGTGTGTGGTGAGAGGTGAAAGGCTGGAGAAGGAATTTGAAGAAGACTAAGAAGATAAACCTAGGGCTGAGCCCCGGTAGTGTAGTGGTTGATTGTGGGACTGCGGCAGACTGGCTTGGCGGTTCAAATCCAGCGGCAGCAAGGCTGGGCCTCCCACTCTTACCAGAGGGCAGTGATGCCTAATAGAAAAAAAAAAAAAAGGAAGATAAACCTCATCAGTGCCATGCTTTTTACCACAACGAAACTTGTAGTATGGCTGCTTTGTCCCAGGTTGAACAAGAAGAGAATATTTTTTACTTTACTTCAATTTTGCTTCAAAGAAGAACATGACAGATATTCTTGTGTCCCGCCCTGCCCCCCAGCTTTGTCATCATGTTAGCAAAAAAGTCTACACTCGTCTAACCTAGTGAGTTATACTAATTTTATGTCAATTGGGCAATTCATCTTATAGACATCACGTAGCCTTGCCACATCCCAGATCATCTTGAATCCTTGGGGAGACTCAAACCCCAGTCTTTTGGCTGACAGCCAATGTTGACTCCTGGTACCACCCAAAGACTCCTTTGACCAAGAATCTGGACGGAATCTGAACTTGGGACTGTTACCCAGCTCTTGCCCTTGCCTGTCAGACTCACCCTGGCAGAAAATAATGCTCAGGGATGCCAATGTGCCAGAGAAAAGAACCCGTGAGGTTAACTATTGAGAATTAAGTCTGTCTTTCGAATTAGAATGTTGACCTTTACAAGCTATATTTTGAGCACATCCGTCTCAAACCTGCAGGCTGACTCCTGTCTGACTGGCCCTAACATGGGCATTTTCGGAGCGACAAGAGTCCTGCCAGGCCAGAGGCTGTCGGTCCACATCATCCGATTTTACCAGACAAATTCTGAAACCTCCCCAAGTCAAAAAAGGCCTGGTTCCTAAGGCTCTAAAGGACACTAGGTCCTCCTATCGAGAGAAAATTAATTATCCATTCTGAGGAGCTGGTTCATAATTTATGTGCACCAGTCTTCAAAAAAAGTGACAAGGGATTCATTTATCCTTCCATTTTATTCCCGGATGCATTTACTGGCAGCTCACATCTTAGAAAAACGCTCTGTACTTTCGTCTCCGTCGAAGCAGTTAGTCACACTAACTGCATCATTAGGCTCCCCACAGCCCAGAGGGCTGCTCAAGGCTGGCTCCGCTGTCCTCGGATGTCGCCCTACGAAGCTGTGGGGCCTGGCCGCTCCGTGCAGCTCAGGTGCGACTGGGGACGGTCTGTGAGTCTTCTGGTCGGCCAGGGTGTCCGCGAGAGCCGCGGGGCTAACGTGTGCCGGGGGAAAACCAGAGGAAAAGGGGCTCACCGCGCAAACTCACACACGCAGCCAGCAGCCTCACCTCCAGTTCGCGCCCCGCCCCTCAAGGGTCCCGCCCACAACGCCGGTCACGCCCCCATAAGCCCCGCCCTTTCCGCCGACGCCTCTCCTCTGAACCGCCCCTTCCTGGAGCCCCTCCCCTCCCTGCCCACGTGTGTTCCTGAGATCCGCATCCGCTGCTGGCGCGCGTTTTTTGGCAGGTCCAGGGCAGTGTGTGGTTCGCGGCCCCCGCCACAGCCTTCCCGGTCATGGGGGTCCCCAAAAGGAAAGCCCCGGACACTCAAGATGGCGCAGCTCTCCCCGTGGGCACAGCCAAGCGTACCCGCGCGGACCAGCTCACTGGCGTGCAGTTCAAGACTCAGCTTAAGGACTCGCAAGGGGCCCGGCCAGGTGAGTGCAGGATCGCGGCCGGGCTCGAGGTGCACGTGCTTCGGAAGTGGCCTCCCGGCCTCGGGCTGGGGAGCTTTTGCCATAGACACTTCCTGCAGCTTTTGCGTCACCGAGTGTCAGAGGTAGGGTCCCGGGGCCGGTCTGCGCAGCCTCAGAACTGCGGGCTTCGGATCTCTGCCCGCAGCTGTCACCCACAGCCAGGGAGGGTCGCGACGTGCTTATTCGTGACAGTTTCGTGCGACTCCACGTTTCTCGTGCTTGAGCAGCGTTCCTCAGAGACTTAGTATCTGTTGGATCTGTCAGAAAGTAGATGGAGGGCGTGTGCCCATGCACACAACAAATGTTTATTGATGCTCTAGTGTGAATCAGCTCTGGGCCATCCATCGAGCTGTCAGGGTCAACATGGGACAAATACACAATACCAGAATCCACCACCGTGGCCTGTCAGTTTACCAAGATTGCACCAGTGCCTGGTGCAGAGCACATTCTATAGTTTAATAGTTTAAGCTGAAGGAGTACTTGTACTCCAGAAAATATGCAGGGGAGCAGGATACATTGTTAAAATAATATTGTTTCTTCCAGGTAAAAGAAGCTAGTAAGTGCAAAAGAAAGAAAGAATGAAAGAAACTCATAGATTCTTGGCCAGCGTTTTCTCTCCTTCACATTTTTCTCTCACATGCCTTGTTTGAAACGTTTAATACTTAAAACTGCTAGTAAGTTGGACATGCTATACCTGCTTTAGCATCCATTCAAGGGGCCTTGGTGGTGTGGTGGTTGCTCGTTGGGCTGTGAGCCGCATGGTTGGCAGTTTGAAACCACCAGTCGCTCCTCAGGAGAAAGCGGGTGAGCAGTTACAGCCTCAGGAGTGGACAGTGGGGCAGCCGTGAGTCAGCACTGCCTCGATGGCACTGAGAGCGTCTATTCAGGATGCATGAAACCGCTCAATGTGGAGTGACTTCTGACTCATTGGGGCCCTGAGTGTCTCAGGGTCGACCGTGATGGCACAGGGTTTCCAGGGGCTGCTTTTTGGGAAGCAGATTGTCAGGCCTTTCCCCTGGAGGTATCACTGGGTAGATTTGAACCCCATACCTCTTAGTTAGTAACCAAATGCTTAACTGTATGTGTCCCTACTGACTGGGAAATACTATTTCTCGGTGCTGTCAAGTTGAACTTCCCCACAGGGTTTTCTTGACCGTGGTGTCTAGGGAAGCACCAGTGTTTGTCTGAGTAGATTTGAACTGCCATTCTTTTGGAACTGTCAGGTGCTTAACCATTGTGCCAATCGGTTAATTGTGCCAATTGTGTTTACTGGGTTATTCTTTACAAAAGGAGGCCTGTGGGTAACTGTTCAGCTGCTAAAGGAAAGGTCACTCGTTCAGACCCACCAGCTACTACATGGGGAAAAAAAGACCTGGTAATAAGGCACCTAACAGGTCTCTATGTACAGCACGACACATTGTGCAGTCCTGTGCGTGGGGTGGTTCTACACTGTCTTTTAGGGTGACTGAGAATCTGAAGATTCAACAGCCTACAGCAACGCTATTAGCCAGCATTTGTGCTAGACGGTTAACTAAAAGGTCAGCTGTCCTGGTGCGTACAAGATCACGGTACATGAAAATGGACTTCCCAGTGATGGGTGGTGGTCGAGAGTGGGTTGTCAAGTTCAGACGCTAGTCAGCCGTCCTAGGCATGCTGAGTCAAGGGAAATGTCACATGGTCGTATCACAAGAGGTAAGGTGCCGAACACAAGTCCAGCCAAGGTGCAGTACACTGTGCCTCACAGAAACCTCAGACCTGGTCCAGGGGCTCACAGGACCAAAAAGAAGTGGCTTTTTATCCAGGTTTGTAGGATGGGGCAGGGACCTTTGGGACAGAAGAAAGAATAGAGGTACTCCTTTGAAAGTAGCTCTTTTATGTTTTAAAAGTTTCTGTATTTGTATAGTGGCCATGGTGTCGGGAGGGAGAGGCCTTTGGTGGAGTGTGCCAGGAGACTGATTGTGAGTACTATGTAGTTGGGTCACAGCTGACCTCAGTCACTTCATATGCACGCGACTTCTGCGCGGTGATTGTTGGGAGAAAGGAGGAGTGCCTGTGGCTGGCAGGCCGTCACTTCTCATCCTGTAACACCTGGATGGCTGGGGGTCATATGTGGTGTAGCCAAACCCGCTGCGGTTGAGTCCACTGGACCTCAGCAACCCCATAGGGCAGAGCCAAATTGCTCCTAAGGTTCCTGAGACGGCACATCTGAACAGGAACAGACAATAGGCCCCTTGTGAAGTGCCGACTCTGCAGTTATCAGCCCGGTGTTTAACCCATAGAGCTCCTAGGAGTTCTATGTCACAGGCTGGCAATGAGTTCGTATGAAAAGCGTCCGTGTTAGCTCTGCTAGCCCGATCGTAGTATCTCTGGCTTTCACTCGTGTCCTCAGATTTCTGGAACAACAGGGGCTGCCTTCCAACGTAGAAAAGAACGCTAGCCTCTCGGGCAGGGGTTGCAGTCTCACAATGCTGTGGTACAGCTTAAGCTCTTCTGTTACACACACACAGACCCAAACTCACTGCCATCGAGTTGGTGCCGACCCATACCGACCCTCTAGGACAAGGTAGAACTGTCCCCGTGGGTTTCTGAGACTGTCACTTTAACTTTTTTTTGGGGGGGGGGGCATCATTGCCCTCTGATGGAAGTAGGTGACCCAACCTTGCTCCTGGAGAGCTGCTGCTGGATTTGAACCGCCAGACCAGTGGGCCTCAGTCCCGTGCACAACCACTATGCCACCGGGGCTCAGCCCCGGACTGCAACTCCATACGGATAGAAAGTCCCACCTTTTTCCTGAGGAGTGGCTGCTGGTTTCAAACTGCTGCCCTTGTGGTTTGCAGCCTGGCTCGTAACCACTAGACCACCAAAGAATCCCAGCCCATGAGTGCCTCGGGCTCTGTTTGTGACCTTTCTCCCTTGCTCCCACTAGTGGCCTCGGTCGCTGTGGGTGGGCTGGGGAGCAGTCATTGCCAAGGGAATGGGTGCAGTGGCAGTGGCTGTGATTGTTTCTAAAGCAGCTCTTGGGAGCTGAAGACTATCTTGTTAATATGCAAGTGTACTTTTTTTCAGCCTTGGAAGAATTTGTCGCTATGGCCAAGAAGCTACCACAAGAGGGGATGTACGATGTTGTGGAAGGATACATAAAGATTTCTGTCGAGTGCGCCGAACTTTTCCAACTCCTGAGCGGAGAGAAGCGGCCTGAAAGTGAAGTATGCCGTTCCCTCCCTGGCTGATGAGGAGAGGAAAATGAATGTCATTGTTGGGCCAGGCTTGATGACAAGACATGTAGCACACATTTCCATGGCGTTACTAGCTTTCTGCAGAAGAGACGTTGTCTCTGGGCTCGAAGGCATTTAGTTTTACATTCGTGGGCCTTTTTAGTGGGGAAATGCTAATTACTGTTGGGTGACTCATTACAGCAGGATGACAGTTTTTTTGAATCCAGGTGTGCTTGGTGTCAACATGGATTGCATCAATAAGAAAGAAACAGTAAAAAATAAATAAAAAGTCATTGTGTTACAGGCTCAGACTCTAGATCCAAAGAGGTTAAATGTTTAGGATACTTAGGTACCTTTGGAAATCTCAGAGTTACTGCCCTAAAGCTGTGGATCTGAGTAGCTCCCTGGCTGAGAGGCCTAACCTTTGCACCCTTCTCAGTTCACATTGCGTAATTGTCTGCAAGCCCGCTATGCACTTGGTGAGATTGTGCTCTGTACCTGAGGAATCTCAGTGCAGGCAGTGAAGCATAATTGCCTCTATTGCATCTTTGCAGATACTGTTAATATTTCAAGTTCTCGAGGCCATCCTGTTGCGGACAGCCAGCGATCTTTCACATTTCCACGTGGTGGGCACCAACATTGTGAAAAAGCTCATGAATAACCACATGAAGCTCATCTGTGAGTCTCTGTATGCCTCAGGCTACAGGTAAGTCCCTGGGTACCTTTTGCCCCAGGACCGCCCTTTGGGCTGGGCTGGCCTTCAGCACTGTGAGAGGGTATTTGACTTAACCTGAGCCTTCTCCCACCATCACAGCTGTCTGGTCTTGGTCTTCCCGCACATAGTCTGCTCCTCCCTGCCTCCATGTCAGCACTTCTCAGAAATGTCGCCTTTGTTAGCCAGCCTACAGCGGATAGTACACCCATTGTCACTTTCTGCCACTTTCCCCTGCTAGTTTTTTTTTTTCTTTCAATATTCTGCCCGGAGGCTTCCAAAGGTTCACAGAAAAATTCCATGATCTTTTTGTCCTTTTTCTACAAGCTTTTTGAAGCTCTCTTATTTGTATTTCATCTATGAGGTGGCTTCAGGAAATTCATGGAAAAATGAAATGAAAAGCTAAGTGGAGTTTTTCCATGAACTCTTAGAAGCCCCCCTCAGATAACAGATGTGTCTGGGGACAGTGGAGATTCCATGACAGTGAGATGCTTGCTTCTGTGAGGAGACCAGGTTTCATTTCCTGGCCAGTCAGCGCACCTCGTGTGCCCGGCCACCACCCATCGGTCAGAGGAGGCTTGTGTGTTGCCGGGATTCAAAATAGGTTTCAGTGGAGCTTCGAGACTATGACAGACTAGAAAGAAGAGTCTGACAGCTTCCGAAACCAGTTAGTGCTAGCCCAATAGATCATGAGGAAAGTTGCCTGTGGGGGTGGCATCGGACCTGGACCTGCACTGGGTTATCCCATGTGTGCATTAAGGGCACCATGAGTTGGGTCCACTCCATTGGGAGCTACTGTCTCCCTTCACTAGATGGGAAGGTACTTCACTGCCTTAAAAAGTTGGACCCTGCTGTCTGCCCTGTGCCTAGAGCAGGACCTCTGGTAGGAGCAGGTACTCTGAAAGCCACGGGTTCTGGTTTACCGCAGCATACGAAGGCACGAGCGCTCACTCTTGGCGAAGCTTCTGTGATGAGATCTTTCTCTGGTCCCACAAGCACAGCATGGTCTTTGAGTCAGTTGCGTGACCATGTAGTTAGTGATCAAGTCCTTGATGCCCGTAATCATCCTCCGCCTCACATGTGTTACGAATTTTTGTTGGGCTCCTGTTGTGTTTTCAGAAACCTCTCTCCTCCCATACTCTCTCTGGCTGGGGAATCATAGTGTGGAGAAGCAGGCCTGCAGTTGCTGCACAGCGAGGAGGCATGGTGCTTCTGCTGTTTCTGACGTGGCTGCTTTGCTTATTGCTCCTGTGCAGGCTAGCTCGGGCCTGCCTCAACCTGATGGCAGCCCTGGTGGCCCAGGGGACGGAAGCAGCCAGAGATGTCTGCAGCAACTTTGATCTGAACAAAAAGCCCTTGTATGCCCTGGTGACCAAACGGGATTCGAAGGTGAGGAGCCTTGTGGGTCTTGTGACCTCCTGCGTGTTACCTGCCCTGTGGAGCACCGGAGGGGTGATGTTTCTGTCCCTCTGGCCGTGGGGCTGCAATGGCTATAGGAAGGGGATGGGAATCTTTTTGGAGAAGGATGTGCTTTGGAAGCCTCTGGAGCTTGTGGGAGTGGAGGCCCATGTGGCAGAGCCCAAGCAGCAGAGACTCTGGACTGGTGATGCCTCGTGGACTGTGCTGTGCTTGTGGTCTGGTTTGCCCCACAAGTCACCCTCTGTTCAACAGTGGGGAACCCAGGCCTTCCCGTGCCTGAGCCCTCGGAGCGGCCACTGTGTCAGCCCATCTTCTCCAGGGTTACCCTCCATGTTGTTGACCTTCCACCAATCCTGGCACCCTCCTCCAGGGACTGCCTCCTGCTGGTGACTTGTCCAAAGTGCACGCGAGAAAGTCTCGTCATCCTTGCTGTGTTAGTCGGGTAGACGAGAGAAACAGATTCATAAGCACACATAAGTATATAAGGGAGAGGTTTATATTCAAGAGGAATGGAACATTGAGAAAGCATTTCAGCCCAGTCCAGTCCAAGTCCATAAGTTCAATATCAGCTCATGTGTGATACCAGTCTATAAAGTCTTCTTCAGACTCATGAAGCACATGCAATGATGCCAGGACAATCACCAGCCAGTGGGTGCAGAGTCCCGTGTATCCAGTGGCGTCGTAAGCATCCCACTGCTGGCAGGGGCCTTTCTGTGGCTTCTCAAGCATCTCAGCACTGGCAGGAGTCTCCATGTAGCTTTTCCGACTCCAGAGGTCTGGTTCCATCAGGGTAAGCCCATGTGGCTTCTCTTCCGGGATGGCTCACAGGGAGTCAGCCATGCATCTTGTCAGTAGAATAACTCCAAGGGACTGAGTCATGAGCGCCTAAGAAGACAGCAGCATGCAATCGTTAGTTACGTTCAAATATAACACAACCACAATGTCTCGGAGAGAACAGATGTTCAAGTTTACATGAAGAAACAACACAGAATGGCCCCAGCAAGTGGTCAAAACACAAAGGTTACAAACTTTCAGAAGAAAAAATAGCATCGGAACTACCCAATCAGCATTTCAAAAGAACTCGATCCTTTCAAATACTTGAGGCATAGTTTGAGAAAGAAATAGGTGAAGTCAAGGAAAACAAAAGATTAGGAGAATCCTAGAAAAAATATCAAGAAAACAATTGACCGAATAAACCAAAAATTAGAAATGAAATTCAAACAGACCATAGAACTGCAGAAGATGAATACTAAGAATTCAGAAATAGATAATGCAATGGGTAACAATAATGTAGAATTAAATCAATGGAAGGCTAACTCGGTGAGCTTGAAATGTCTCAATACTAGTTTTCTAGAACAATAAGAAAAAGTCATGGAAAAGGTCAAAGACTCTGTGGGACACCAACAAGTGGAATACTGCTTGTGATCCTAATTCCAGGACAGAAGAGGCAAAAAAGCACTGAGAAAATTGTTGAGGGCTGAGCCCTGGTGGTGTAGTGGTTGTGCGCGGGACTGCGGCCCACTGGGACAGAGGTTCAATTCCAGCAGTGGGGCTGGGCCTCCTACTCCCACCACCGGAGCGCAGTGATGCCCCCCCCCCCCAAAAAAAAAAGAAAAGAAAAATGATTGCCACCCACACTGTATACACCTAACAAACTTATCCCTCAAAGAGGACACAAAATTACTGCATTTCCAGATAAATGGCAATTGAGGGAATGTATAAAAACAAGATTAACCTTAGTGGGGTTTTTTTTGTTTGTTGGTTTTTTGTGACATCACTGCCCTGGTAGGAGTAAGAAGCCTAGCCTTGCTCTTGGAGAGCTGCTGCTGGATTTGAACTGTCAACCCTGTGGGCTGCAGTCCCGCACACAACCACTACGCCACCAGGGCTCAGCCAAGACTAACTTTATAAGAAATACTGTGTTAGCCCCATTAGACTAGAGAAAAAAATTCATAGACATGTATATACATGTAAGGGAGAAGTTTATATACAAGAGGAATGGAACATTGAGAAAGCATCCCAACCCAGTCCAGACCAATCCCACCAAGTCAGTTATTAGCCCCTATGTTCAATACCAGTCTGTAAAGCCGTCACATTCATGAGGCACATGCAATGACGCCAGGACAATCACCGGCCAGTGGGTAAGAGAGTCTTAGGATCCGGTGGCGGTGTAAACATCTCAGTGCTGGCAGGGGCCTCTCTGTGGCTTCTCAAGCATCTCAGCACTGGCAGGAGTCTCTACGTGACTTTTCCAGCTGGTTCCATCAGGGTAAGCCCATGTGGTTCTCCTCTGGGATGTCTCAGAGTGACATCAGCCTTGAGCCTTGTGTCAGGAGAGCATCTCCAAGGGACTGAGGAGTGAGTCTCTCACCTCCACAGGGGAAATACACCAGACTTCCCTGAGTTCTCAGGAGAAAGCCATGCTCACACAGAGATCTCATTGACTATCTCTAGATTGACAGGCTAGACTCTCCCCCCTACACTCGTAAGCCTCAAATTGACAGCAGAGTATGTGACTGAAACACTTGCTTTTAAGGAGCACTTTGACTGTACTTCCAAGACAAATGCCTGCCTTCTTTTGGCCATCCGAGCATGGGTCCTAATACTGTTTCCAGCACCACACTTCAAAAGCATTAGCTCTTCCCAACTGTGTCCAGCTGGCACATGCGGATTACGAGGTGATGGGAAGTACCACGGCTTGGGTCAGGCCCACCACAATCCTCAGCATTACGTTGTTGCTCTTGTAACTCTTTAAAGAACTTCTTTGCACCGTTTTGTTCAATGCAGCACCTGCTTAATTTCTTGACTGCTGATTCTGTGGGTGTTGGTTGTAAAATGGGTGCCAGGAGGGTAAGGGTAAGGTGGGGGAAGAAAGAGGGAACCGATCACAATGATCTCCCTAGAACCCCCTCCCAGGGGGGATGGACAGCAGAAAAGTGGGTGAAGGGAGACATGGGTCAGTGTAAGGTATGAAAAAATAATAACTTATAAATTGTCAAGGGTTCATGAGGGAGGGTAGAGAAGTGAGGGGATGGAAACGAGAAACTGACACCAAGGGCTCCAAGTGTAAGAAAATGTTTTGAAAATGATGATGGCAACAAACGTACAAATTTAGCAGACACCAGCCACCCCTCCTAGCCATCCACTTGTTCGGGTGGCAGTGTATTCAGCTAATCCCAGCCGGGAATCGTATTTCCCCATACATGGTCACAGAGTGTCTCCCGAACAGAAAAAGACCTTAGATAAAACCTGAACCCCCAGAGTGCATATTGCAACACACCTCATGGATGGGATACTGCTCATTATCATCTAATGTTCAGTTAGTTCCGTCTTGGGGTTTCCCGCCCATCTCAGAAACCTCCGGAGACTCCTGTAGTTGAAATCAACATTCCGACAGGGCTGCAGGGTGCATTGAGTCCTTGTGATGCCTCTGACTGGTTTCTTCCTCCCTCTTTTTTGACAAAAGCTTCTAGTTGGTTTTGACACCAGCAGATACGTATTTTGGAATGAGTGTCCTCTGGTGTTCTGGAGGGAATGGTTACAGGGGAGAGAAGATTATGGACATCTTCATCATGCCAAAGAAAACATCGTTACAAGTGCTCTGCCAACGAGGAAGCTTTGCCAAATGTGCTTTGGTCTCTTTCAGACAGTGTTTTGCAGAACACGCCTTAAAAGCTTCTAGGACATTTTCTTCCTGCCCGGTGAGGTCCCGGGGGCCAGGAATGAGGAGCCGGCCTGTGTCTCTTCCAGTGGGCTGGAGGATGCCTTTGACAGAGTGTGCTGAAGTCAGGAGGAAGGCCCACCCCGAAGGCAGTCTGGCCAGAGGGAAGGAGGGCATGTGCCAGGGCCGTGTCTGTAGTGGTGGGCCATGCTTTGTCTTGGGGACTCTCCTCTAGAGTGTCAGGTACTCAGAAATTTAGGGGTGGTCTGGGACATTAAAAAGTTGTTAGGGAAACAAACAACCCCACCTCTTGCCAAACTTTTTGAGGCCCCTTGCACACAATGGATACCAAGAGTTAACAACTGAATTGTTAGTTAATCCTGTTGTGATAAAGCTAGGATAGGAAGTTCTGGAGGCTTGGTGATGTATATCTGACCCTGCCTGACAGAGGCAGGACCAACTGTCCCGGGATCTGACTCCCAGGCCTATGGCTTGGTGGATAAAGAGCTGTGTGGAACCTTTCCCCTAGAAGGGAAAAGATTAAGACCTAACAGTGTTATCTGGCAAGGTTTGGCTTAAAAGAGTGTTCAAGTGGCCTAGGCAGACCAAGATTGTGAATCAGCTGGGCTTGAATTGGGATGACCTGGAACATCATGTGGGTTACGTGGGCCGCAGCCCGAGCGTACCGCAGACACTCAGACCCAGCTCGTCCTCTGGACTCGCCGTGCTGCTCCGTGTTGTGAAGAGGCCCACAGACCCCGGCAGAGAGAGAGTAGTCTAAAGTTCCGATGCTGAAGGCAAGTGGATGTTCGCCTATGTCAGTGGAAACTAGAGAAATTGGAGACCCAGAATGGGGGAATAAAGGCACGAAGTGGTAGGGTTACAGACTTTCCTAGGTGGGAGAATATATAGTCATAGGATTAAAGGATTAAGGTATGGGTGTTACTTAACTGCAATTGTAAGGCATAGGATTTTTTTTTGTTCACTTATAGAATCTTATTTTTATTGTTTAGTTTTGTTTTGATTTTTAGGCATCACTGCCCTCTGGTGGTCGTGGGAGCTACCCAGCCTTGCTCCTGTAGAGCTGCTGCTGGATTTGAATTACCAAGCCCGTGGACCACCGTCCCCCTCTCAACCACTATGCCACCAGGGCTCAGCCTAGAATGTTATTTTTAAATGACGGCACATGTTGAATTGTATGCATTTTAGTTTTATCCTGTTAGGTACAGATTTGTTTTTATTGTTCTTTGAAAATTATATATGATTACAGAGTTATGTGAAAGTGTCAAATTGACAAGGGGTGGTCTGTGGCAGTCATGTACTCTGTGTCAGTTTTAGGATTGGGAGTGTATTGGAGTCTAGCCTGTTAATCTGGAGATGGCAAATGAGGCCTCTCTGTAGGTGTGGCTTTTTCCTGAGAATTCTGGGAAATCCAGCCATATTTCCCCCTTGGAGACGAGAGACATAGGACTCAGTCCCTTGCACACACTTTACTGACAAGACACAGACTCACTCCCTGGGAGATATTGCAGCTGAGGAGATATATGGCAGCATGCTGATAGACCCTGAGGCCTGGACACTGGAGGAGCCACAGGGAGACCCTTGCCAGCACGAGATGCTTCTAAAGAGTCTACACTCACTGGGCTGTGGTTGTCCTGGTGTCATTGCATGTGCTTCATGAGTCTGAAGAGGACTTATGGATTGAAATCGGACATATGGGCTAATATCAGACTTGTGGGCACGGACTGGACTGGATTAAGATGCTTTCTCAATGTTCCATTCCTCTTGTATATAAACCTCTCCCTTATATACATATGCATGTTTATGAAGTTGTTTTCCTAGTCTCCCCAGACGAGCACAGCCTTCTAAGGTCTCTGACATGATGGGGGGAGGGAGGGTATGCCCCTGTGTGTTTCTCAGGCTGCAGCTCTTTACAGAAGAAAGTCCCATCCTTCGCCTTGTAACCACTGAGCCATCAGGGCTCCTCGTGGACTGAGGTAGACACAGTGAATACAGTAAACAGGCAAGCCTTAATCCAGATGTCAGAGAGCACGGGTGGGGCGCCCTCCTCTCTGGGGGAAGACATCTAGAAACAGACAACTGATTAGTGAATCCTTCCCTGGAGACCGAGATGGGTGCTGTGTGTCCCTTGTACCTAGACAAGTGGAGTAACTGTGGAGGAGGGACACCTTTTGGCCGGGCAGGGAGCTTGCTGACCCCAGTGCAGCTGACAGACCCTCAGGACCGCACGCCTCGGCGCTCTTAGATGCCAATCACGTGGTTGGTGTCAGAGCGGAAAGTGGAGCAGGCAGCCCCAGAGACTTCCCAGAAGTGCTGGTTGCTGGTCCCGGCTGTGCTTGTGGTACCGTGACCCGGTGTTCATGATACAGGTGTCTGTTTTGGTTTCTGGTACGAGCGGATAGCTTCTTTCTCACATCTAATAGAAACCAGACGTTGCCTCCGCTTCCTGCCAAAAGTAGCACCCCTGCTGGATTAGCAAAGTAGGGATTCTGGTTTCACGGACAGCTGGAAGGAGACGATCTCCAGGCACGTTGAGAGTTCTGCACTCCTAAAGTTTGGGGTTCCACGAACTATTACATTAGTATTACGGGGCAGGGCGCCAAACCCACTGCCGTCAAGTTGATGCCAACCCATGGCGATCTTACAGGCCAGAGTACAACAGGGTTTCTGAAGTTGCCATCTGGTATACTGGGTACAGGTTGGGCTGCTAGCCGTAAGGTCAGCAGTTCAAACCCAGCAGCCACTCCATTGGAGAAAGATCACACTTTCTGCCGCCTTGAAGATTTCAGCCTCAGAAGTCCATGGGGCAGTTCTATCCTGGCCTCTACGATCCTTAGGAGGTAGATTCTTCTCAGTGGGTGTGTGTGTGTGTGTGTGTGTGTGTACAATTTGATTAGAACAGTTGATCTCAACCTTCCTAATGCCTTGACCATTTAATACAGTTCCTCATGTTGTGGTAAACCACCCCCCCCCCACCCCATAAAATTATTTTTTGGTGCTACTTCGTAACTGTAGTGTTGCTACTGTTGTGAATTGGGCAACCCCTGTGAAAGAAAGAGTCATTTGACCCCCAAACAAGTAGTAGCCCACAGGTTGAGAAGTGCTGGTTTAGCAGCAGACATCTCCCCCTCTCCCCCAGGAGTGGCTGATAGGAGCCAAGCATTTTAATCTTAAGAGATGTTTACCTGCTTTTTTTTTTTTTTTTTAACCCACCTGTGTGAATTCAACCTGGGACTTGAAAGAGCAGGCGAAGCCATCAGTGGAGAACTGCGAGGTGGGTGGGTCAGGGTGCAGAGGAGTGAAGGAAAGCTTTCTTTCCCTAAAGAGAAGCCCCTTGGTTCAGACCCACGTCCCTGTGAAGGTGCCCTCCCCAGCCGGCCGCCCACTGTGCTCCTGTTTTATTTGGGTTCGGACGACAGGTGAGCTTGCTCTCTCTCCAGGGCGTGCCCGATGTCCGACTGGCCTACATCCAGTTTGCCCTGTCTTTCTTAATCGCTGGCGATGACAACACCATTGTGCAGGTGCTGGAGTTGAAAGGTAAGTGGTCTCCGTTGTCCTGTGAGACACCCTGCTGAAGAGTCTTTCAAAATTCCGAATGCCCACCATTTCCTGCAGGTCCTGGCAGATCCTGTGGCCGTGCCCGGTGGGCTTGCCCTGGTCATCCCTTGGATCTTAGAGACGGGAGCCTGGTCAGTGGAGGGTGGCGGGTTCTGCCGCAGACTAGCAGACCCAGGGCTTCCTGTGACTCCCTGCTAGTAGCTGTCCCCTAGGGTGAGTGAGCATCACCGATCCGCGTAGGACCCCTTGCAGTTTGCTTAGAGACCCCACCAGGCAGATAATAAAAGGCACGGCCCCCAGGATAGGCGCGGCGATCTGAGCCAGTGTCACCAGGTCATGGGTGTCTCAGGGCAGGAGTGTCCTGGCGGAAACTCAGCTGCCCAGTGAGGGAGAGCATGGGACCTCGCACAGCTGGGGGGCCAGGCATCCCTGAGCTCCGCCCGAGAAGGTGTGGTGGTCGGCAGCGCTGCTGGTGCAGCTGTGGGAAATGAAGTGACACTTGGCCTCCAGGTGCAGTGGGCAGGTTGTCACCCCTGCTCTCTGCTGACTCCTGTGGGGGATGCTTGCTGCCGTCTGTCAGGAGGGCTGACCGTCTTCTACAAGTCCCCCGTGATCACGCAGCCTTTTTATTAAGGCCCACGATTTACGAGGACTCTTGTTAGCACCTCTAATGGGATGAAGAGAAGTTTTAGACGAATGTTTCTAGAAGACGGTGTAGCGAAAGACATTAAAATGTTTATAATACCGGGCTGAGCCCCGGTAGTGTAGTGGTTGTGTGCAGGACAGCGGCCCACTGGGATGGAGCTTCGATTCCAGCTCCATGGAGCAAAAGCTGGGTCTCCTACTCCCACCACCTGAGGGCAGTGATGCCAAAAAAAAAAAAACCCAAGCAAACAAACCAAAAAAAATGTTTATAATACCCTAGCTGCTTCTACCTCTAAGTAGATAACTAAGCATGGGAATAGAGATTTGGTTAGATGGTAATCTTTCCTTATAGGCTAAATAAATAAAATTCCACCACAAATTAGCACGTGATAGGCATTGGCTCAACGGACCTTCCAGCTCGGAGTACCTAGGTGGGGCAGACGTTTACCCTCTTGGCTGCTGACTGAGAAGGCGGCAATTTAAGCCCAGAGGTGCCTTGGAAGAGAGGCCTGGCTGTCCACTTCCCTGAGATCAGCTGTGGAAAACCCTGGGGTTTTCACGGTCTCACTGGCACACAGTCCCCGCGAGTCAGCGTGGATTCCACAGCAGCTGGTGTGTTTGGGGTTTTCAGCAAGTTGCGCAGAGAGGTTTTAGAACTGGAATCGGTCTTGAGTCAGTTTTGCCTTCACGTAAGGAAATGGAAAGTAAAATAGCACTAAGAGACTGTTGAACTTTTTTTGTGTTTTTTTTTGGGGGGAGGGGGCGGGGCGCGTAACTGCCTCTGGTGGTCGTGAGAGTCACCCAGCGCTGCTCCTGAGAGCTGCTGCTGGATTTGAACCGCCAAGCCCACGGGCTGCAGTCCCGCACTCAACCACTTACGCCACCAGGGCTCAGCCCTGACTGTTGAACTTTTAAAAAACTACTCCCTCTTTTTGCATTAGCAACTACTGACTTTCTGCTGTAAGAGAAGTGTGGCCTTTAAACAATAAATGCCACCACCACGTATTGTACCCGTCAGACAGGAAGGAACATCCTCCTGGTTATTCTCACTGCGTTTAATTGTGAAACGTTTGCTTTCAGAATTCCTCCCCTGCATTTTTGGCTCCGGCATAAAGGAAGACAGGATCTCTACCATCAGCCTCTTGTTATCCACCCTGAAGTCAAAGGTACTTGTTGGGTTCACTCCCCCTTTTTGCTCTCCCCCTGAGAATAACAAACTCGTCATCAGCCCTTTCCAGGACACTAGAGCCGGAATGCCTTCTGTGTTAGTCCGGCTCTGCTAGAGGAACAAATTTCATAGACACGCATATAGATATAAGGAAAAGGCTTATATGTAAGAGAAATAGGACATTAAGAAAGCATCCCAATCCAGTCCAGTAGAAAGTCATAAGTCCGATATTAACCCATATGCCCGAAAGCAGTCTATAAAGTCTCCTTCCGACTCACAAAGTCACAGGTCAGTGGGTGCAGAATCCCGGCACTGGCAAGGGTCTCCCCATGACTCCTCGCTTTCAGGGCTCAAGGTCCATCAACAGCAGAAGCAACTCATCGCTGACAGAGGTCTCCATGTGGCCGCCCCAGCTTCAGAGGCCTGGCTCCATCAGGGCAAAGCTGTGTGGTCTCTCCACCGGCTCCTCCAGCTTCTTGGACGCTGCCAGCTTGTCTTGTCTGTGATTCATTGTCTCTGAGACTAACTCCCAACAACTGGGGAAGATAGATTCGCATCTTCGTGAGGGAAACATCACGAGATTTCCCAGAAGTCTCAGGAGAAAGCCATGCCCACACAGAGGTCTCATTGGCTACTCAATGGCTATCTCCAGATTAACAGGCTAGTCTCCACCCCTACCTTTCAATCATAAAATTAACATAAGCAGATGACTGCCACACTTTCCGTTACAGGGTCTCTCCACCTGTCACATCAGTTTGCAATCTTTCAGGCTGACCTCAGACTGTTTTTTTTTTCTTTTTATAAAAATAGTTTGCAACGTGGGAATTTGTATTAAAAAGAAGTAATCATTTCTATCTCAGTAGTCACATGTCTTTTCAAGCCTCTAATATATACAGGAAACATTCAGTCACAGGGAAGGGCTGAGTCAACCAGGGTACAAGATAGCACTGAAGAAACCCACACTATTCTCGTTTCCTTGAGGCGTCCTCACCCCACCCCCACTATCAAGACCCCCACTGCTGTTTCTTAATTCAGACTAGACTAGAGCATGTGTGTAGGTATAGGTATGAGATAGGGGCTCACATGGAATCCAGGAACAGTGGGAATAGTGATACCAGAGGGGAAAGGGGAAGTGAGGGAGAGGAAGGGAGAAAGGGGGAACCGATTGCAACGATGGACACACAACCATACACCACGGCCACCACCCCCACCCCCCACCCCCCGGGGGTGAAAAACAACAGAAAGCATGGGGGAAGGGAGAGAATGGTCTGTGTGAGATATGAAGATAATAATAATTTGTAATCTATCAAGGGGTGACAAGGTGGGGAGGGAGGGGTAAAAAGAAGAGCTGATACCAAGGGCTCAATAGAAGATAAATTTCTTGAAAAAAATGATGGCAACATATGTACAAATATGCCTGATGTAATCGATGTATGGATTGTAATGAGTTGTAAGAGCCCCCAGTAAAATGATCTTTTAACAAGTTAAAAAACCACTCATTAGGGCTGAGCCCTGGTGGCGTAGTGGTTGTGCGTGGGACTGTGGCCCACTGGGACGGAGGTTCAATTCCAGCAGTGGGGCTGGGACTCCTACTTCCACCACCGGAGAGCAGTGATGCATCCCCCCCACAAAAAAAAAAAAACCCACTCATTAAATCAGTGTCTAACACAATCATATTATACTGTGTGGCTGTAGGGAACTCATTTTCACATTTCTATTTTTCACTTACTATCCTATCAATTATGTTTTCGACACCCCGTCAGAGAAAGAGTGTGCTTGTGGCTTTTTGGTATTAGAAAAATTAGAGATTATTTAAGTGTAACTTTTGAAATAGGCCAGTCCATTCTTTTTTTTCAGAACTTTAAGTTGCTTTATTTTTGTTTTTTGGTAATTTTATTGGGAACTCTTCACATATGTCATCATTCCATAATTCAAATGGATGAAGCATAATTGTACAGTTGCTACTACAGTCAGTTTCAAAACATTTCTTTCTTTCTGAACTCTGTGATATAGCTTCCTTTTATCCCCTTTCTCCCCCACCTTTTCCCCAGGGCCCTTACTGTTATTGTTATATATTATTGTCATATACATGTGTGTATGAACACACACATCCATATATTGGATGGGGTAAGATACGGCCAAATATATACGTATATATAAATAGATATGTATATGTATATTTGGCCGTGTTTTACCCCATTCACTATCTCACCTCCAGTGGGACTCCAGACTCAGCGTTGCTATCAGCTCCCCCTGCCTCCCTTCCCATATCCTCTGGGAATCATTACACCCGCAGCTGTTTCTGAAGGGTCATCCATCCTGGCTTTCATGCATTGAACAATCGTAATTATGCAAGTCTTTGTAGAGCTGTCAATATTGACGAGGTAAAAAATAAGTCTTAATAGTGAGTGGAGGAAATAAAGAACCAGAAGATAGTTAGGTGTTTCATCAGTGCTCTCTCGCACCCTGGATTTATCGGCCCTTTTATAATCTGTGCGGCCCTGAGAGGGACCGTCCTGTTATCTGACAAGTGGGTTTTAGATCTCCACTGCATCCATCCCCTTCACATCAATATGGCAAGAGACTTTCTTAAGCAGAAACACAGACGGGAAGGTTAAGAATTGCTAGGATGGCTGCTTCCAGGCGGGCCAGGCTGCTGGGTTAACATCAGGAGCCTGGCGGCTGGCCACATCTCACCGAAGGCCAGCACCGTAACTGAAAACTCTCCGTAACAAAGAGTACTTCTTGTATCCACTCAGCCTCGTGTGGCTTTGTGTCCTGGTGCGAGGCCTGCCTTGCAGCATTTTATGAAGCTGTATAAACTTGCTCTAAGAGGCTTACTGACTTCAGAAGGAAAGCCCTTTAAATAGTCGAGTAGGGGAATATTGTGGTTTCCCAGGGTATTACGAAGGAAAAATTGAGGGCCGCTTTTCTCCTTCTATTTCCTGTTTTCTTGGCCAGGTTCTCTGACAGTCACAAGCATGGCTATTCTGCAGGGAGCTGCATGTCAGCTCCAAGTCCCTGAGCTTGCTTTGTTACGCTGTTTTCAGGTCGTCCACAACAAAAATGTCACCAAGACCCAGAAGGTGCGTTTCTTCACGGGACACTTGTTGAACCACATCGCATCGCTTTACTCCTGGAGGGGCATCGCGGACGTGGACACAGGCGGCGACGAGGTGCGTGCGGTCCCTCTTGTCACCTGCCTCCGTGGCCAGCTGGACGGAGCTGGTCCACAAACCCTCCCGCTGGGTCTCTTTCTTTTGCCCTGTGGTCGTCATCCTCGTCAGAAACCATACAAGCTTCAAGGGTCGTGCCCGTGGTCACGCAGACCCCAGGAGACCCAGAGTCCCCTGCATCTGGGTGGCATCCTGTCTTCCCTGCAGTGCTTGATGGGCGGGTTTATGGAGCTCCTGCACTCTCTCCCGCTCCTCTCTTCGCACCCCCCACTGCCCCCTGAAAAAGTTGCTCCAAGAAGCCCCTACGACCTTAGTTCTACTCTGTAACCTGGGGTTCCATGAGGCCAGCTCCGTTTTTTATTTCCTCCCCGTCCAGGCCGTCTCTTTGGGACGTTGAAGGGTTACTTCTTTGACGTCAGGCTCCTACATGCATGAGTAGCCTTGTGCACCCTCGCCCAGTGAGGCATGCACCTGATTCTGCCCTCATTGCTCCGGTGTTGTGGTGGAGCAGTGCCACGCACGGTGACCTGTGGCCAGGGACAGCGGGGTCTTCCTCATTTTCTTCTTCCTTAAGGTCCTCCCCAACAGGGCCTGGGCTGGGGGTGGGGGTGTTAGTCTGGGAGACTAGAGAAACAAATTCATAGACACACACATGGATATAAGGGAGAGGTTTACACACAAGAGGAATGGAACACTGAGAAAGCATCCCACCCCAATCCAGTCCGTGCCCACCTGTCTGATATTAGCCCATCTGTCCGATACCAGTCTATGAAGGCTTCTTCAGACTCATGAAGCACGTGCAATGACACCAGGGCAAGCACCGGCCAATGGTGCAGAGTCTTGTGTGTCCATGGTGGTAGAAGCATCTCAGCAGGGCCCTCTATGTGGCTTTTCCGATTTCATCAGGGTAGCTTCCATCAGAGTAGGCCCATGTGATTTCTCCTCCGGGATGGCTCACAGGGAATCAGCTTTGTGTCTTGTCAGTAGAGTGTCTCCAAGGGACTGAGTTCATAGCCTTTCACCTCCACGGGAGAAAAATGGTGAGATTTCTCAGAATTCTCAGAGAAAGCCTTGCCCATGGCTTTCTAGAGGTCTCATTGGCTATCTCCAGATTGGCAGGCTAGACTCCACCCCTGCACTGCCAATCATGAATTTGACACCAAAGTACGTGACTGCCACAGAGCGGTGCAGGCTCAGGTTTCCTGCGAGCATTACATTAGTTCTCCCAAGAACATGGTGCTTAGTTTTTGTCTTGCCCTCGTTTCGGATACCAGGAAGCCTCTGGATCTAGTAGATGCACCCCCCACCCCCCAAATTTTTTTTATGAGAAAGAGTAAGAGAAGTTAAGCCATCATTAAGCCTCTGGGAAAATACAGGTTGGTACTTGCTCCCCGTCACAGAGTGTATTCGCAGCTGGCCCCATGTAGAGCTCCTTGATGGTACTTCATTCCATCTGTCTGTCTTCGCTAGGTGTTTTGTTTGTGTTTGTGTTTCAGAACAACTCAGATTTAAAGCGTGGTCCTCGCTGTCTGGGTGTATGATGTTGCCAGCTTGTATGCGCTCAACCAGGTTTATGATGGGTTTGGGGTTTTCATGGAATGTTTTCTAAACCTTCGCAGGCTTCTGCGGAAGAAGCCGGGAAAACCATGGTGAGGGAGCTGGTTCACAACTTCCTGATGGACCTCTGCTGTTCCCTCAAGCACGGAATCAACTTTTATGACGCCTCTCTTGGGACCTTTGGGAGGTAACCTAGCCTTCCCTGCCCCTTTGGGTCTGGGCCCTTCCTCTGAGGTTGCTGATGGAGAATAGGTGGAGGGTCTGTGAGTGAGGGTCCCGAATCAGCTGCGAGAGGGAGAGGTATCCATTTGGAACGAGTGATGGTTCACATGACTTTGGACGTTCCAGTCCAGAAAGGCCTCTTTGTGTCCTTGGCGCTCCCAGTGGAGCGGGGCATGCTGGTCCAGAAGAACCTCTCCAACGTCACTCTCCCCTGCCGTGGCCTTTTTGCTGTAGCTCATCACTACCTTATGTGTGTACTTGCTGTTTGATCACTCCCCCCTGTGCCCCAGAGTCAGCAGGAACAGAGACCAGTCTGCCCTGTGCACTGCTGTGGTCTCGGGGCCGAGGAGCATGCCTGGCACACAGGAGGCACCTGATCAAAGTCGGGGATTCTGGTATAGATAGGATAGATCTCCAAACCAAACTTGCTGCTGTTGACTTGATTCTGATACGTAGTGTCCCAACAGGGCATGGCAGAGGTGCTGCAGCCAGAGCTGCCCTCTTTCTGGAAGCCCTGCCACCCATCTTTCTCCGACAGTGCGGCCGATGGGCTCACATGGCTGGCAGCTGAGCCACAACGGCAGCGCCCCCACCATTCTTTGTAGTACAGAGCAGAGGCTGGGCAACATTTCCTGTGAGTAGGGCAGACGAGGCTCTGTGTGCCCTGTGGCCCCTGTTGTGACTCAGTTGGGCTGCTATAGCCTTCAAGCAGCCAGCGGCTACGCAGACAGGTGGGGACACGACTGGGACTCACCCGTGGTCCTGCGGAGGCCGGGCTTTCTGAGGGTGACTCTCAGAGTAATTTGACCCTCCCTCGGCTCCTTGGGAAGGAAGGTTCCATACCACGCTCGTGGGCACCTCAGGGCATATGTGTTTCGGAATGATGCCAAGTGCCCCTTTTCCCCCCCTCTCCGCCAGAGGAGGAAACCTGACCCTCCTGCACTTCTTGCTGGGTCTGAAAACCGCAGCGGACGACGAGCTGGTGGCCGAGCTGGTGGTGAACATCCTGAGAGTGTGCCCCGACTTACTCAACAAGTACTTCCAGGAGGTCACGTTTTCCTTCCTCCCGAGGGTGAAGTCGGCGTGGTCGAATAACATCAAACTCCTCAACAAGGTGCGAAACCCGAGGGCGCTTTAATCTGCAAGATAGGGCACGGAGCAGACCATGACAGGGATCTGTTCAAACAGCTGAGACCGTCTCCCGGTGGTTTCTCGAAGGACTCCGTGCATCAATTTGGGGTCCCCTCCCCACCCCCGGAGAATGGCATTTGACTGTTTGCCGAGGGGAATGTGGGGGTTGTGACTGTTGAATCTGCCTCGGCGACTTCATCTTGGTTGTTGAGACAGAGTGTGGGGAGAGTAAAGCTCAGGGCCCCTAGGAGGATGGTCACGGGCTGCCTGAGTTGTAAGGGGTTTATTAAGATTGCGGTGTCCAGTACTTCGCACAAACTGAACGGTGCTTCTGAACGCCGGCCCGATTGGACTTGTGTCGGTGGGTCTGCATCCTCTTCCCTCCAATCCCACACGTGAATACCTCTCAGCTTCCAACGGGAACGTTGTCGCCAGCCGCCTGAACCAGACACCCCCCGAACCCCAGCCTTCAATTGGCTGAGCAGTGATGCTCCACTCCGTCGGGCTCTCTCTGCCCTCCGATGAGGCAAGCCTCCCCGGGAAGTGAGGAGGGCTGAGGCGGTGGTGAAGCCCTCGACTGCCAGCAGTTCAAGCTCCTTCGCTGGAGAGCAGTGTGGCAGTGTCCTTCCCTGAGCACCAGCAGTCGAAGCCCTGTGGGAGCTGAGCCGTCCACGCTGCCCTGCAGGGTGGCCGTGGGAAGTTCCCGGGCTTCCTTTCTACACCCGAGCTGGGGGGATGTGGACAACAAGCCCCGAGACCTGTATCCACTCACCCCTTCTGAAGGGCCCATGCACTGCCCCCCACGTGTGTTTCTGGGTGAGAAAGACGGGCTTTGTCAAACCTCACTGTGCTGAAGATCCGCTGAGGCCGGGAGCCCCACTAGCTGCTGCCGATGGCTGAGTTTCTCAAGCCTGAGGTGGAGTCACCCATCAGTGACTAGCGGTGTGGCCCCAGGGGACTCCAGCACCGCATTGAGGTTAAACTTTGCCCCCCACCAAGCATTTTAAGTTTTGAACAGGAAGGGCTCTCTGCCACCGGGGGCTGTTGATGAGGCTTCACAGAGATGACTTCCTCTGGCAGGGGCCTCCCAAGTTCAGTTCCTGGGAAATGGCCACCACTTAGAAGTCATTTGCCATCCCCCGTTTGACCAGGCTCCCTGGGCCCAGGGCTGCTGGGCTCTGGCTTATCTTTCACAAGTGGGTCTTGTGGGTCCCCTTCTGGCTCCTCTTCCTGCGGAAAACCCTGGACATTGACCACTAATGGCTTCGCTGACTTCTCTGCCAGGTGCCTGAAATCTACTCCACTCCAGGTCTGACATCTGCCCTGGCACCCACTAATCCTCTTTTTTCTTTCCGTAGATCTACGAGGCCCAGCCAGAGATTTCCCGGGCGTTTCAGACCAGGGAGTTCGTCCCCTTGCCCCGGCTCCTCCCGATGGTGATGGTGACCACTGTACCTCCAGTCTGCAACAAGACCATGTTCACCCAAGCGTTAAATGTACGCTGTTTCCGGAACTTTCCCTACCGGCAGCGTGTGGGCGCGAATTTGGGACTCCCGGCCTGGGGGTTAATTTCTTCTCAAGGGTCCTTTCTCCTGAGGAGCCCGGGGTGGACTGGCACCCCCAGCCTTTCACTTGGTAGCCAAGCCCACTAATCAGCGCCCACACCACCGGGACTCGGGCCTGCCCTGGGGTGGGACGGGAGATCTCAGGCCCAGTGCCCTTAGTTCAAGTCTCATGGGGGTCGCATTTCTGGATGAGGCGGACTGAGAGCGACCCGGCCAGTACTTTCCTGGTTTCCGTGAGTGGCGAGGGGTTTTGCCTCTGAGGGTTGTTGCCTCTGAGGACCAGCTGCTTCCAGTCAACATGGAAGGCAGGAAAAAATACTGTCTGCGTTATGTATAGTTGCTTATTTATTGTAAGACAAAATGCCACAGTCCGGGGCCACTTAATGTCCCCTATCCTTGCTGGTGGGATGGAACTGGCCTAGGGCCCTGAGGTGGGGGGGTGGAGGTGGGGTTGTCAGGGCAGGAGTCAGCCCGCTGGTGCTGGGGTGGCTGTGACTGTCGGGTGCAGTTACAGGAGCCCAGGTAGTGGGGTGGAAGACCTTCTGATGGCTTTGATTAGTGGGCTGAAGGGTGGGGAGAAGGAAGCCAATATGTAACTAAGCTTTCTGTTCGGCCTGCCAAGCCCTCACAAGCAAAAGTCAGACCCAATGAGCTTGCCATGGTGTTTGATGGGGGCACTGGCGCTTTATCCTCCAGGGTTGTAAAGAAACAGAACTGGGAGCCATCCGTCACATGCAGTCGCTCTGAGAGCCAGGGGTCATTCCATCCCCGAGCGCCTCACCTTGCTTCTCCTACCCCCATTCTGCCCAGAAGAGGTGTGCTGCCCTCCTGGACAGGTGTTCACAGGGAGAAACTGGGGCAGAGACAGGCCAGTCCCGCCCTCCAGCTGGCTCCAAGGGCGAAATTCTGAGTGGGGGAAAAATATTTTCAGTAATATTTCTCATGTGATAACAGTATTGTATAAAAAGACAGGTTAGCAGCATGCATTTATGAGTCATAAAGGAAAGCGCTGTGTCTGTTTTAGGCATGGAAAGCTGGGTTCAGAGGCAGGGTCCCAGGCTCCTGGGTGAGCATCCTGTTCCCAGCCCCTGGGGTGAGCACGTGGTTGGGGTGCTGCTTCTGAATCATGAGCTATTCATGCCTTGGAATATTTAAGGTAGCCCCTGCCCCCGTGCAGTTTGGTCCTTCCAGAAGGTCACGGACTAGGGAGAGAAAGGTCGGAGGGCCGTTCTTTTTTTCTTTCCCCATGAACTTTTCAAAGCCCCTTTGTAAGCACTTGGCCTTACCTGGAGTGCTGGGAGGGAGGACTCAGGTGGCGGGGTGAAAGTCGTTAAATACCCTCACTTGGGCTCCAACTTGAAGGAGATAGTGTCAGCAGGCTGGTTCTGCTTCGGCATTTCCGGGGAGGCCCGAGGCTGCATTCCCAGCAGGCTCCAGGACAGTGTCCACACTGCAGACCCACTTGCCCGCCTGGCTTCTCTCGGACCCAGCATGGCTCTGAAACCTTCGTCGGCCTCTGCAGTGAGAGTGAGCTGGGAAGGCCTTCCCGCCTGTTGTTCCGAGTATAGTTGTCAGGAGGGAAACTTGGGGTACCCCTGACCTCGGCACTGGGCTGCGTGTCTATGGAGCCTGGTGTGACACTCCATCCTGAAGCACCCCTTGTGTTTTCTGGTCCTTGCCCCACCCTTAAATACTCCCCCGCCCCCACAGTGATGTGCTCACAGAAGTGGCTGGTGCTGCCCTCCTGGACAGGTGTTCACAGGGAGAAACTGGGGCAGAGACAGGCCAGTCCCGCCCTCCAGCTGGCTCCAAGGGCGAAATTCTGAGTGGGGGAAAAATATTTTCAGTAATATTTCTCATGTGATAACAGTATTGTATAAAAAGACAGGTTAGCAGCACGCATTTATGAGTCATAAAGGAAAGCGCTGTGGCTGTTTTAGGCATGGAAAGCTGGGTTCAGAGGCAGGGTCCCAGGCTGCTGGGTGAGCACCCTGTTCCCAGAGGCTAACTCAACACAGAGCTGTGAGGCACCCCAGGGCCCCCTTCTCAACAGCGACTGAAGACAGACCTGGTGGGTGTCAGAGGACAGGTCCCAGGGGCCTCTTCTCACCCTAGGCCCGAGGCCAGTGGTCTCCTGTCACCTCTGGGCCCAGAAAGGGCTGCAGGCAGTCACAGGCCGGGTGGGCACAGATCGGGCACCTCCCTGGAAACATTTGTGGATTTGCCTTTGCAGCTGGACAGCACGTCGGTGAGACACACAGCTCTGTCCCTCCTTTCCGTCATCTTGAAGCGGGCAGCCAAGACGATCGACCACTGCCTGGACCGAGAGGTGTGGCAGGAGCCGGGCGTGTACTCACCTGCCGCCATGGAGGACTTCGCGCAGCTCTTCCGGGAAGCCCTGAGCAAGGTGGGTCTGGGAGCCAGACGCACACCTTCCCAGAGAGCTCTCAGGCTCTCCCTCTGAGCCCACAGAGTGGGCCCCGCTGAGGTCTGAGCGATGCGGGCCATTTCCCACGACAGGCTGTGGTGCCCGCTTAGAGCAGCCCCCCAAAACCCGCTGATAGAATGAGCATGCAGAAGAGGGCCTCTTCTGCCAGAGGAATGGGTCGTGCCGTCTTCACGTCGTCTTTTCCCAGGCACTGGTGGGTTGTCCCACCTCCCAGCCTCCAGGGCCTGGGCAGCAGGGAGGGAGGCCGTTTCCCTGTGGACATGGCCGCTGCCCTGGTTCCCAGGTTTTCTCAGGGCGTCAGCAAGTCCTACGAGATGTTTCTCCTATTCCAGGGTTCAATTTTCCACCAGCTCCTTGTGTTTATTCCAGGGCATAACCAAGGGGCCCCGCGTTCTCTCCCCACACACTGGCAGATGCTCACGCAGGCTCTCACACGCACCTGTACACACCCTCTCCCCTCTCCCTCCCTCCCGCCGACACAGACCTTGTCACCCGGACTCCCACCCACTCACATTCTGTCTCACTGCCTCTTTCTCACAAACGCAAGCCCTCTTTCACCCACACTCCCTTTCTCACTGATGTGTACTTGGGCCTCCACGCGTGTTGGCCCCTGTCTACCCTCTTCCTCCATGATGCACCTTGTTGGCTAGCGGGTCTCCTCACTTTCCCCTGTAGATGTTACCAGACCTGAACACCATCGTGTGGGTGTGGCAGACCCTAAAAAAACCAGAGGCCAAGCTGGACAGCGAGAAAGGAACGAGGAAGGGTGACGGGACTCCCGCTGCCGACGTGGCTCTGCAGACTGGTGAGGACTGTGGCCTGTGTGTGTGTGTGTGTGTGTGTGTGTAGGGCCCTTGTAGCAGTTCAGGGCAGGAGGCCTCTGACTGTGGAGGAATTAGCGGAAATCAGGTCAGATTTTAACTTGTGTTAGAAGCGTGGACACACAGTGTCCAGCGATGCCCATCCCATGCTCTGGCTCCGTGTGGGACCCATCTTTCACCAGCACCTGGTGGGGACCGTCGACCCCTTTCTGCTACAGCACAGTGCAGCATGTGCCGACCAGACAGACCAGACCTGCCCTGGCAGGCAGTGGACTTCCTGCCTGGTGAATATCACATCTCCACTTCCTGGGACAGTCCCTGAAGCCCAGAGACCTGTCCATTGTCTCCGCGGGGAGGCTGGCATTTGATCTGGCCGGTTAGACAGACACTTATGATTTTATGTATGTAATGTATTTGGTCTGACTCCTTGGTCTCCCGGGGGCTCAATCAGGAGTTGGTTAGTGACCCAGTCAGGAGTCGGGATTGGACCCCCTTCCCACGGTCTCCTGACTACCCCGTGGTCTCACAGAGTTCCTGATGGCTAACCAAGGAGAGAGAAGAGGCATACTTCTTTTTAAATTATTTTATTGGGGTCTCATACCACTCTTATCACAATCCATACATAGATCCATTGCAGACTTCTTAATGCTGATTGCTTTGCTTGGTCCCAGACGATGTAGAAACTCTTCTTTTGAAAGCTGTCCTGCTCCAGGTCATATGCTTATACCAGAAGGTGGTCCCCCACGTTGTTATGCAGTACAACTTTGACTTCAGCAAGCTCCTGAAAGGTAGGTCTCCTGGGTGGCAGACCCTGCTCTGTCTGGTCTGCCGGGGAGGCTACAGGAAGCCACGGGCCTGCAGGCTAGCGGGCCGTTGTGCTGGCATCCCTGGCCTGGTTCTTTTGATCTGGGCCAGTATTTTAAAAACGGAATCTCCTGGCTACACAAATGTCCCAGGGCTTGATTACTAGGCTAAAGGTTGGTGTTCCAGCCCACCTGGAGATACTTAAGAAGACAGGCAATCTGCTTCTGAAAGGCCAGCGCCTTGTAAGCCCTGGGTCAGTGCTATTCTGACACGCATGGGTCAGAATCCTTCAATAACATCAGGGGAGCAGTTTGCAGCAGCCAGAGTGGAGGGGGCAGAGCCACGGACAGCCTCTTCCGAAGGACACGGGTGTAGGGCTGGAATGGAAACAGAGGCCCTTAGAAGTTAGGGCCGTTTCACGCAGAGCCATTTCTAACCTGGCTCTGGTCATGCAGTGGATTACACAGCGGGCTGCTGGCCACAAGGTCGGCAGTGTGAAACCCCGGCCACCCTGTGGGAGACAGACAAGGCTCTCTACTCAGAATTATGGTCCCGAAAACCCACCCGCCCTGTGGGAGCCCTGAGCTGGTGTGGACTCAGGCAGAGTGCCTCCTTTGCTACCTCCCAGTGAGTTGGGTTCAGATGACTTCTTGTCCGAGCCACAGTGAAATTCTCTGGCCCTGCCCCCTCGATGGCGAAGGCTGGTCCAATATAAAGGGCTATATAGCCGGGCCGATGGAAGAGCCCTTGGAAGATTGTCATTCTTGGAATTGATAAGGTGATACTGAAATGATCCTTCCCCAAGGGTGTAATCGATAGTTCAACTGTTGGGAGGTAAAGGGCCCTCTTCGCTGTGAGAATGTGATGTTTGCTAGACTGGCCGCCTGGTCCTTGACCACCTGGTCCTCCTCAAGCCCTGGAGAGATTTAGGGGCCAGACCACAGGGTAAGGATGCACGCTGGCACCTCGGTCCTGCCCGCAGGTGCCACTGTCTCGGGAGCAGGCGCAGGGCAGTGTGACCGAGTGGCTGCGTTTGGGGAGCAGCACGAGGCGAGCTGTGGGGAGAGCGAGGGCAGGTGGATTCGGGCCCTTTTCAGGGGCTTGGGTCAACCTTGGGAGGCACCGGAGATGAAGCCCTGGTCACTGGCCAAAAGGTCGATTGCTCAGATCCGCCCCAAGGCACGTGGGAAGACAGGCCTGGTGCCCAAAGGAAAGCTCTTGTAAACTGTGGAGCAATCCGACCCAGCCCCTGTGGGGCTGCTCGCAGATGGATGGGTTTGGTGTGGGGGAAAGGAAATGTTGAAGCTGAGCCCTGGTGGCGCAGTGGTTGTGCGTTGGGACTGCGGCCCACAGGGTTGATGGTTCAAATCCAGCAGCAGCTCTCCAGGAGCAAGGCTAGGCTTCCTACTCCCACCAGGGCAGTAATGCAGGGGGAAGGGGGAGAGATGTTATAAGGAGAGGCAGACTGAGGCATGTGAGTGGGAAACAGAATGAAGGGCAGGAAGCCCAGAGGGCCCCTAGCCTCAGGTGTGGAGTTCTGTGCCTGCTCCCTGCCAGCGGCAGCCGCGCTAGGGGCCCTGCCTGCCCTGACATCCCCTGTTTCTGCTTTTGCACCCTAGGCGTCATCTCGGAGCCGGGCCTCCGAGACGAGGTGCCTCCCCTTCTGCAGCACCACCTTCTGAAGGTGGCCCTGGAGCTGCCCGCCAGCAAGTTCTCCTGGCTGAAGGCACAGGTAGGTGGCGGCCAGGGGTCTGCCAGTTTGCTGTGGACTGTCCTGCTGGGCTTGTGGGTCTTCTGGCCCAGGGATTTCCAACGACATCACAGGCATGGCATGGTCGAGGGTGTGATGGGTATGGTTCCTCTTGTAGAGAGACCTGTGTTATAAACCAGGTCTGCACACCTCTTTGCTCTGATAAGCACAAGGTGCGTTTTAGTTCTGTCAGAAGTGCCGGGGAAGAAAGGCTTGGCAACCTGGTTTCGAAAATTCAGCCACTGAAAACCCCGTGGAGCTCCGCTCTACGCTGACTCGCATGCGGTCACAGGACGGGTGCGGTCAGTGCCGACTCAGGAGACCGAAGCTCGTTATGGGAGAGGACACCCCCTTCTTTCTCCCACGATGCCGCCTGGGCTCCTTTCTCATTGGGGAAGGCCAGCCCCTCACCGCGGGTTCGATAGGCACAACTGTACAGTTACGTATAAAGATTATAATAAAGCCATAGAGAATAAGAGAAGAGAGATTGAAATAATGGAGTCAGGCATGGTGCCTGATAGCATTTCATGATAGCATGCTCACCTGGATGGCATGGTCTCAGCAGCCAGGTCCATGTACTGTGTGGGTGGAGAGGGCAGGAGAGCCAATTTATTGCTAACCAAGGCTTATATCTGCTGAAGGGGTGTGACTACAGGTAACCACACACATCATCATAACCTATGTACAATAGGCATAAGCGTGACAGGAAGGGGATGAACTGGGGTGTACACGGAAGAAGAAGGGCAAGGACTAGGGGTACACACGTGACAAGAAGGGTGGACCCCAGATTATGCTGGCTGCCAAACTGGACATCCTCGGGTGGGCTTGACCTCCCTGTGCTCCCCTTCTTAGAAGCAATCTGCTACTTTATCAGAAGGGAGTGGACCCTACTTAGGGTGGGACATAAGGCGTATACAGTCTGATTGCTATGGCTGGCAAATAATCCTTAGGGAGAATGTCTCTGAGCTCCTTTGTTGACCTCCAAGTATATAGTCATTTGCCATGTGTTGCAAGGAGCTAAGTCTGGCATCTATTTGGGGGAGAGAACTTGGGAGAAATCTTTTTGTATCTCACACTCTCATGAGCAAGATAGTTTTTAGTTGTTGTTCTTGTTTTTGACTATTTCGTACTCTTGTTTAGAACTCTCTCATCTTTGGAGGCATCTGTTCCCTAGGGCAGGCATGGGAATGGTTGTCAAGTCTGGAGAGGATTGAAGGTGGGGAGAAGCAGCATAGCTTGCTTGGAAGGACTCCCTTTGTTGTTGTTTCCTTCATTCTTAAGCTGTGGAGGCAGTGGTAACATGGTGGGCTACGGCCAGAAACCACCAGCCGCACTGTAGAGAAAAGGGGGCTTTCTACTTCCGTAAAGAGTTACAGCCTCGCGATCCCACAGAGGTCGTTCGGGCCGGCCCCTCGGAGCCACTATGCGTCTGAATCTGCTCGATGGCAGAGGACTTGGGTTAATGGCTTCTAGGGCTTTCTGGAAATCCTAACAGAAGCTCAGGATGAAAGCTCAGGTGTTCATTCATCTGTGTTTAGACACGGCATGCCTCACAGAGACGACGTGTGCATGCAAAATTCAGTCTCCTGTAGGTGTGTTTCCTTATCTCCGTCGTGGCTTAGGTCTGCTGCAGCCCACCACCTAGAAGTGTGTTGGAATGTTCACAGATTGCCCAGGGAAGCTTGGGATTGCAAGGCACTGGGATCAGTATGCTGTTTCCCCTGTAAGTCCTACCTCTTCGTGTAGTTCACCTACGTTTTCATTGCTGGGCCTTTTCCTAAGGGCTCACGGTGGGCCAGCTTTACCCAGCCACAGCTCACAGAGTTAAAAAAAGCAATGAGAGAAGTGTCTGCAGGGTCTCAGCACTCAGTAGTGGGACCAGAACACCGCCCTGTGCAGTTTCCACCTATGCTCTGCACCTCCCCAAGAGCATTCACAAGCAGATGCATTCTCTCTCAGACCAGGAGGCTGGAAGTCCAAAGTCAGGGTGCCAGCTATGGGAAGGCTTTGACCCTCTCTCAGCTCTGCAAAAAGGTCCTTGTCTCCTTTTGTGTCACTCCGGGTAGACTAGAAGAAGAAATTTCATAGACATGCATTTGGATATAAGGAGAAGACTTATATATAAGAGAAATAGGACATTAAGAAAGCATTCCAATCTAGTCCAGTACAAAATCATAAGTCCGATATTAGCCCATATGCCCGAAATCAGTCTATAAAGTCTCCTTCCGACTCACGAAGTCACAGGTCAGTGGGTGCAGAATCACGGTGCTGGCAGGGGTCTCCCCATGGCTCCTCGCTTCCAGGGCTCAGGGTCCATCAACAGCAGAAGCAACTCATCACTGGCAGAGGACTCCATGTTGCTTCCCCATCTTCAGAGGTCTGGCTCCATCAGGGCAAATCTGTGTGGTCTTTCTGCCGGCTTCTCCAGCTTCTCGGATGCTGCCATCTTGTCCGTTATTCATCGTCTCTGAGACTAACTCCCAGCAACTGGGGAAGATAGCTTCTCATCTTTACGAGGGAAATTTCGTGAGATTTCCCAGAAGTCTCAGGAGCAAGCCATGCCCATATAGAGGCCTCATTGGCTACTCAATGGCTATCTCCAGATTAACAGGCTAGACTCCACCCCTACATTTCATTCATAAAATTAACATAAGCACATGACTGCCACACCTTTCCACCGGTGTGAGCCCGGCACCCCTAGGAGAGCTCTTGACATCAATCTTGTCCTAGGTGTGGGAGGGCCTGAACCCCTGGGTCCAAAGGAGAAGCTCCACTCCCAGCTCTTCTTTCCCCATGCTAGTCTGGTGCCTTTGACCTCTGCCACTTTCTTAGATATCTTCTCACATGGAAGGTGCTGTGGGCCACACCCCAGGTAGACTCCTGTACCCCAACGCTGGGATGGAACTCACACATCAGGTCACATCATGTGATGGCCACAGTGACATCATTGCATGGCTGCAAACACCCCCCCCCAACCCCCCCACCAAGAGTCATGACCTGGGCCAAGTTGACACATGTTTACAGGGACCCAAAGCAATCCATGGCAGCCAAAGACCACAGAGAGATGGGTGACAACGCAGGGGCATGGGCGATTGGTTTTCACCCTGGCTCATCTGGGCAGTGTCAGCTGGATCATTTGGTTAAAAATTGAGCCCCTGTAATAGATTGTCCAGCCGAACAAGCGTTGGTGAGGTGGTGGAGAAGCTGGAGCCCTCGCTCACTGCTGCCGGGAATACAAAAACACGGCAGTCCCTGGTGGGAAAAGCCAGCCCAAGAATTGCCACCTGACCCAGAAATGTCCGTCTCTGGTGTGTGGCCACACGAAGGGGAAGGCTGGGACAGAAGCCCGTGTTCATCGCGTCTGTTCCCACCGTAGCACACAGATGGAGATGGCTGATGAGCGAGTCAACAGGACGGGATGCAGAGGCAGGCCCGTGGAATGTTAGTCAAGGCCCGATGACACGGAGCTGCGCCCGGAAAGCATGCTGGATGGGGTTCAGCCCAGCCAAACTGACTCTGCTACTTTCCCAGACCGCCTCCTCACAGCCGGGGAAACCCTGCCTGGTGGTTTAGAACCACAGACCTTTCAGATCACAGCTTCACGTGCAGCCACGATGCCACCAGAACCCCAGGGTAGACTAAGCCAGCTGCAAAAGGACAAGTAGCGGATGAGCTCATTTACACGAAGCACACAAAGAAGTAGAAGCTGAGCATTCGTAGCGGTTACCAAGGAGGGCACTTAGTGTATGCCCACGGTGGTGGAGTGTTTGGGATGAGGATAGCGATGCCGTTGGCACAACATGAACAATGAAATCGGACCTCTGAGTGTGGACATGATTGGTGGAGGGCCAGCAGGGACTGATGGCATCACTACAGTTGGACGGAGTCGAGCCAGTTGCCTCCTGATCAGGTTGTCCGCGTGTGTCAGAGCAGACCTGCACTCCACAGGCTTCTCTTGCAGCTTGCCAGGCCTTTCTTCCCAGGGGCCTCTGGGTGGGTTGACCTGCCAACCTTTTGATTAACAGCTAGGCACATCGATTGTTCACACTCCTTGAGAGACAGAAATCTTCATTTGAAGGGACCTGTGTTAGTCTGAGATGACTAGAGAAACAAATCCAGAGATTGTCGTGTGTTCCAGAGACAGCTTGATAGCAAAGAACAATTGTATATCGAGAAGACATCCCATTCCAGTCCCCTCAAGTCCATATGTCCCTAAACGCCTCTTCTGACTCACGTAGCCACCCATAATGATGCCAAGTGCAGGGCAATCACAGGCTGGTGGGTGGAAAGTCTTGTGGGTCCAGTGGTGGTGGAAGTATCTCCACTTGGCTCCTCCAGGTCCTGAGTGTCTTCTCAAGAGGGAGATGAAGCAGAGAGAGAGAGAGAGAGAGAGAGAGAGTGGTCTGCCTCCCAGGAGAAAGAGGAAGTTCCCAGAATCCTCTTGAGTAGGCCATGTCCACAAGGAGGCATCATTAGGCTGTGACCTTATTGACAAGTTAGAGTTTACCCCTAGATGTATTTATCAAGTTGACCTGAAATTATGTAGCTACCACAAAACCCTTATTATCCAAATAATACATTATTGTCATGCCTCCCCTTACACGTGCCAAGCTTTATCTGCTGGCCGGCCTACTGGGCTGGCTTAACCCTACAACTATTTGTGTTTGGACCTTCCTCACTGTGTCAAATACTGGGCTGGCTTTGGACTGGGGATTTGGAGCTCTGTGCTTTCCTGAAGGATCCCTGGTGTAATGATTGCACATTGGACTATTAACTGCAAGGTCATCAGTTCAAAACCACCAGCCACTCCTCAGGAGAAAGACAAGATATTCTACTCCTCCAAAGAGTTATGGTCTCAGAAACTCACAGGGGCAGTTCCCCACCTGCCCTCTAGGGTTGGCATCGACTCAATGGCAGTGAGTTTGTTTTGGTCTGGTGCTTCTCTGAGATGTGTGTTCAAAGCCCAAAGGCCCTTTTAAGTGGACAGAGGATATATGAGTGGTTGGCATTATCATAGAGGGCTTCCTGATGAAGTGGCTGCCACCCCTCACAGGATAGCATGTCACCCGCAGCTCTCCCATCACACAGGGCAAGAGAGTCACCCGCTCTGCAGATGCCTCCTTTTCCACCAACTAAAACCAGCAACTTTGTAGCCAGCATAGGGAAAGGGAACTTTCATTCTTACTGCCAGAGACCATTGCTCGGGGTGGGGGAGGTCCCTCACTTCCCAGTTGCATCATAGATAAAATAGAGGAGCGTCTTGCTGAGGCGTGAATTACAGTACCGTCCTGGAAAGGACCTGGCCTCTTCCAGGCACACACGGAGTCCAGCTAGTGACAACCCCCTCGTTTCTCTCATGTCGTCAACCCCAGGAGGGTCCAGATGCGGAAATTGTCGGGGGAGACAGGTCGGTGTTTTACTTGCTGATGAAGATGTTTGTGACCAGCGGCCATTCACAGCTCAAGTTGTCCACCAAACTGCTGATCATCAAGGTGAACCTTCTGAGCATCCCCCTTTCCCCCTCCTCTCCACCCCAACCAGGTTATCCCTGCAGGAGCAGCCCAGTTAACCCTTGTTGCCTGAAGGCTGCCTTGAGAGACTGTTGTAACACTAGCTGTCATGGGGGCTTTAGTTCATGAAGGGGAGCAAGTGTGAGCTCTCAAGTCTTGTCCCTCCCTACTGGGTATCACTGGGCCAGTTCCTTAACCTTTTTTTTGCGGGGGGGCGGGGCGGGCATCACTGCCCTCTGGTGGGAGTAGGAGGCCCAGCCTTGCTCCTGGAGAGCTGCTGCTGGATTTGAACCACCAACCCAGTGGGCCGCAGTCCCACACACAACCACTACGCCACCAGGGCTCAACCCATCCTTAACCTTTCTGGAACCTTCTTTTCCCATGGTGAATGGGGATACTCACACCACAGAGTTGCTGCAAGGAGAATGTACAGAGGGAGTGGCCATCTAGATGTCCCATGGCCCTGGGCAGTGGCTCTTCCATGGACTCTGCCTCTCCCTCCTCTCCTACTACAGACTCTCGAGCTTTCTGGACCCCTCCCCACGGCCCCAGCGTCCATGCTGGGCCACACTCAGGGTCTGAGCCCTTTGTTTCTCCCCTCCCTGCTCTGATGGGGGCCTGGCTGCCCCGGCCCCATCCACTCGGCTGTCACCAGGGGCAATCTAGTGACTCCTGTCTGTCATCGCTGTTGAGCCTACAAAGTGCGGCCCTTCCCGGATGATTCCCCTGCCCTTTAGTCTCCTGCCCTGAGTTGATTGAGGACTAAGCCTTTGGACAAGGAGCCCAGGTGTCACAGGGGGTTAAACCACTGCACTGGAGAGAGAGGAAGCTGTCCTCGTAAAAAAAAAAAAAGTAGAAAATGACTAACTTCTATCAAGTCAAGTCCCCCTCACAGGGACAGTACAAATCACAGCAGCAGATGCCCCATAGGGATGGCTCCCCTAGGTCGGAAAGGGTCGCCGTGAGCCAGACTCGGCCTGGCAGTGGTGGGTTTGGTGGTGGGTTTAGCCCTGGATTCCCCTAGGCCACGCCTTCTGGACAGGTGAGCATAAAATCAGCCAGCTCCCCTGACCATGAACTGCAAGAGGAAGCCCTTGGGCGGCCCACGTGGCTAAGCGCTTGCCCGTTCACTGAATGGTTGGCGCTTCACGTGGTCCCTGAGGTGCCTCCGAAGGACTGGGAAGTTTCCTTTAGGAGTTCACCACTTCCCTTGTTGTCAGCCATGGGAACCCCCGTGGAACACACCCCACTTTTAAAACTGCTGATGAGTGGTAAAATCAGCCTGGTCTGGTTTGCCCTAGATTAAAGTGACAAGATTTTAAGCGGGACACCATTGACTGGGGGGTGGGGGTGGGAGGGGTGTTTCTTGATTAAATTTTTGGTCTATATGGCACAACAAAAATATTCCTAAAACAACTGAACCCTGGTGGCACAGTGGTTGTGTGCAGGGCTGCGGCCCACAGAGTTGACGGTTCAAATCCAGCAGCAGCTTTCCAGGAGCAAGGCTGGGCTTCCTGCTCCCATCAGGGCAGTGATGCGAGAGAGAGAAAATGTTCATAGGACATAAAATAGTTATTGTAATATATTTATTTTAATTTTACACTGCCATGGGACGTTGTTAAGTTGTTAAAAAGCGGGACGTCTGGTCACCTTAACCTCGGTGCACTCTGCCACTGGGCTCTGTGCCAGGAGGCCCCGGAGGTCCAGAGTCTGTGTGCTCCAGCCGTGTGGGAGCATCAGCACTCCCTCACACACCCAGACCGGGTCCCGTTTCACAACAGCTTCTCTCCTGTGGGAAACGGTGGCTGGCTCTCGTCCAAGCTCTCGACCCTTTGGGTGACGTGCCTGGTTCGTATCTGTGGAGACATCTGTGCCTGCCGAGGGGTGAGCAGCCAGAAGGAGGAGAACAAGCTCCAGCTGTAGCAGCAGATTTTTTCTCCTTTGGCGTATGTGGCAGGCAGCCCCCGTGGTGTGGTGGCTCCAGGTTGAGCAGTTCGGAACCACAGCTGCTTTGTGGGACGAGAGTGAGGCTCTCTGCTCCCATTAAAGACTTCCTGTCTTAGAAACCCACAGGGGCGGTTCCGTCCCGCCCCCTAGGGTTTACCCCGAATTAGAATCTACTGGCCGGCAGGGAGTCTGGCTTTTCACTTAGGACATGAGGAGCGAGTCTTAGAGGCAGACAGAGCTCAGGGCATTATGGTGGCTTAGCACAGCACGGTCCTTGCTTGTGCTCCTGGCTGCCCTGGGCAGTGAGGATCTACTTAGAATAAGACTTAGACCAGGTATGGGCAGCCTGTTTTCTTGCCGAGGGCCATTTGGGTCTTCATAGCATCATCTTCCAGCCAGACAGACCAAGCTTGTCACGAACTCATCCCTAATGTGACGGCTGGAACTCCTTTTTGGGTTAGCTGTATTGATTTTGATTTTGAGGGCCTCCTAGGGCCAGGGGCCCAGACTCTGCCCACCCGTGGTTTAGTGTGTTGTGGCTCTGGCTAAGAAGCATGCCCCTCGAGCCTCTGCACTCAGCCAGGGGCAGGCTGAAGCCATGTCCGCACCCCCGGGACGCCGCAGGCTCCTCCTGAGTCTCCACCGCGCCCTCTGCCCCCGGACAGATCCTGCGCGACACCGGGGTCTTTGAGCACACCTGGAGGGAGCTGGAGCTGTGGCTGGAGCACCTGGACCACACGCCGGAGGGGGAAAAAGAGGCCGTGATTCAGTTTCTGGAAAGCGTAAGCACGCATGCCCCGTCTTCCAGGGTCAAAGGGGCCTGTGGGAGGATGTCGAGTCTGCGGTTAAGGTAGCTTGAAGGCAGTGGTGTCAGAAGACTGCTCTTCCTCCCTTTCTTCCCCTCTTCTGCCGTCACTTGAGTATCTGCTGTACGTTTTGAACCTGTGCAGTACGGAGAGTTTTCGGTATGCCTCTGGAGAATGAGTTTTGGCACCAAGCAGTAGGACTGAGGCGAGGCCTCCTGGCGGGGCCGCAGCCGAGTGCTCGCCTGCTCAGAGAAAGGCCGGCGGCTCAAAGCCGCCCTTCATTGTGCGGGAGAGCAGACGGGGCCGGCTGCGTCTGTGAAGACTCCCACCTCGGAGGCCCCGTGGAGCAGTCCTGCTCCGTCACCCGGGGTCAGGGCGGGTGAGAGAGGAAGCGCTCAGATGAAGCTCTCTTCCCTTCATTGTGACCGCTGGCTGGCGCCTGTGTGTGGCCTTTCCCCGTCGCCCTTGTGACCCTCTGCAGGCTCTGCCCTTTGCCTCTGTGATTCCCAGGTCTTACTGACGTTGGTGGCGAATCCGTATTCATACACAGACAAAGCCTCAGACTTTGTCCAAGAAGCCAGCACCCTGCAGGCCACGCTGATGAAGCAAGAGGCCGACGACGTCAGCATCCCCATCTCCCACATTGACGGTACGCCCCCTCCCTCCTATGCCCCTTTCTGTTGGGGCTCCTCCGGTGGGAAGCATTGGGCTGGGGTGGTCGTACGGCCTTTAGGCAGAGGGCAAGCGCCCCGAGAACAGCTTGTTGCGGAAATGAAAACCACTGAGCTTAAAACTCCTGAGTTTGTTCGTGGAGTGACCGGCCAACCCTTTGGACACTCACCGGTTCCTGATGGTGCATTCTCATCTGTTCGGCACTCCACAGTCTGCTCATGGGGACCTCCGTGGGTCAGAACAGACGTGCTCCGAAGGACTTTCAAAGGCTTGGTCTTCTGGAGGCAGGACACCGGGCCTCTCTTGCGTGGATTTGTGCTGCCAGTCTTGTCGTCAGGAGCTGAGAGCAAACCATTTGTGTCAGCCAGGGTCCTTAGTAACCCTAGGGGGCAGGTGTGATGATTTCAAAGATGTGGCAGCTGAGGCACAGAGAGGTTCAACGACGTGCCTACGCTAACACAGCCAGTAAGAAGCAAAGACAGGATTTGAACCCAGACCCTCCCTCCCCAGACACAGCATTAGCCCTGATAAGACGTGTCGCCCTGCCTTTGGCAAATCAGAGTGCTGATTTGAGGCCATGTGGGATGTCCATAATTCCTTCCCCTCCCCGTTGTGAATTTAAGTCCTGCCCATTACAGATTCCAATTTGTTGGGAAGGGGGAGGCGGTGCTTCGTGGTTAACTCCACAGAGTAACCTGCATTATGTTGGTAAAGATCTTGAAACTCTGTTCTGTTTTGATCTTGAGGCTTGATGAAGGCAAAGTCACCATCAGGATAGGACCAAACCGGGTGTTGATTCTTTTCCCGGAGAAAAGCATCATTTTACTGTCTCTCTTTGCAAATGTTCTTCTGCCTCTCCTTCCCTCTGGGCACTTGACTTCGGAGCCCGAGTGGCGTCGTGGTTATGGATTGGACTTGTTGGTTCACGAGAGGAAGGTGGAAGAGAGAGTTATAGCTCTGGGGACCCACAGGGTACCTCTAGCTTGTCCTGTAGGGTCAGTGTGAGCCATCGGCTTCCTGGTGGGGAGTTTGGTTTTGGGGGTCCTTTCTGTCGAAACTTCGGAGGCTCTTACCTGAGCTCCAGCCCCCTCACCCCACACTTTCTGTTTCAGATGTCCTGGACATGGTGGATGTCCTGGTGGAGGGCAGCGAGGGCCTGGATGAGGAAATTGGGTTCACCTTGAATGAAGACATGATCCTGCTCACCTTCCCGTTCAGTGCGGTAGTCCCCGCAGCCCTGGAAGCCAGGAATAAGTTACTCCTTGGGACAGAGAAGAAAGCAGGTACCCATTTATGGCCCGAATGCTCTGGCTGCATCCGGCCAGCAGAGTCCGTGTGGGTGGGAGGTGGCGACTCTACTTGCTGGAAGCTCAGGGTAGCGGATGTTCCGTTCCCCCACATCGATAACTGTCCACCTGGTTGAGCCCTGAGTACAGGGTGAGGAGGCTTGCCTGGGAGCGGATGGGAGATTTGTCATCTGAGGGATGCATCTGCATCTAGGCTGGCTGCACGGGCACCAGCCCAACCCCAGCGCTTTCTCTCCGGGTACGTTTTTTGCTATCTCAATGCTAGGAATAGGCAGCCTGACTAGCCGGGCGTCCGGGGAATTGCCCACATGGATCTCAGTGGCGCAGTTCGTCAGAGGAGTGGCCTATTTGGGCTCAGTCCTAAGCCTGAACCTGGCTGTGCCTGCACGGCCATGTCACAGCCCAGTCTGGCCAGCCTCGCTCCTGACCAATTGCCCTCCAGGAGACAGTGCCCCTTGTAGCTGTGCCCTTCTAACGCAGCTGCCGCAGGGTCACGGTGGGAGGGGACGGGAGGGCAGTGGGCAGTCGGCAGGATGTGCCGTGGCCAGGCCTGAACATGTCCCTGAACGAGCCTGTCACGTGGTCCTGGGTCGGGAGACACATGCCAAGAACGAGGACCGACCGGGGCATCTAACCTGTCCGTGGCCTCTGTCCCTGGGGCTGAAGCCTGGAAGACTGGCTGTGCGTCATGGAGGTTTTTAGCAACAGGAGCCTAATTCGGCCACCTTGTGAGCAGCCAGCACATACCTATCTGCCCGGGGAGGCGTGATCTGGTTGCCACGGGGCTGAGCAGGCTATAGACGTTGATGGGCAAAGCACGCAAGACAGGATCATTGGGCCTGACTCAATTGGGCAGACACCGCCCCGCCAGGATCCCCTGCAGTGGCAGCTTCTCTCTCACGGGGGAGCTGTGGAGCTGGCATGGCCTTCTCCAGAGCTCAGATATTTGTGGGACGCTGAGCTGCGTGTGGATTGTAGAAAGGGTCCAGGAAACCGTCCCGCTTCTCGTCCTTGGCAGGAACAAGCATCGTGGCGTACCTGACGGCAGTGCTGACGGACCTGCTGCACACCCAGAGGGACCCCTTGGCGCTGTGCCTGCTGCTCCAGGCGTCTGACAAGCTGGAGCCTGTGGGCGCCCCGTGGGGCGAGCAGCTCGGCCGGTTTCACAAATACTACAGCCTCTGGATCCCAGAGCAGTCCCGCGAGGCCCTGGTGAGTGCCGCCTCTCCCTGCAGTGAGCCCAGGGCCGGCCCTGGAAAACGCAGTGCCTTCTCCCTGGGCCACAGCTGGGTACCCCGAGTCCACAATTGTGACAGTTACCTGATCATGGTTTCTTTCAGCTCTGGCTGGGCACTGCTGTTCTCTCTCTTCCTTCTGAGTTACCAATGCACACTTGCCTTTGACCTAGACGTAGCAGTTCTCAGCCTTCAGACTTGGCCCTGGGAGCGGCCGCCAAGTTTAATCTTGCTTAAACCAAGAAAGAAAAAGATACACACACACACACACACACACACACACACACCACCAACAGCCACCAACCCACCACCAGTTGAGTCCAGACCCTCTCACAGCAGTTGTGTAGGGCAGAGAGAACTCCTCAGGGTTTCTGAGACTGTCAATATTTGTGAGAGCAGACAGTCTGATCTTTCTCTGTGCAGTGGCTGGTGGATTTGAACCACGACTTTGCAGTTAGCAACCCAAGGCCTGGCACCCTAAGGCAGGTTTTTTATGCATGCCAGGCAAGGCCGCATGTGGTTTAAATGGACTTGAAGAGGCCCTATGCCTCTGTTGGTGACAGAGGCAGACACGGACTGCACGTATCCTGTGTGGTAGGTCTCGAATGAAGTGTGCTGTGTGTGCTGTAAGCTGCTTCATCCTCACAGCCCTGAGAAGCAGGTCATGACCTTCCAACCTCATTACACAGCTGGGGACACCGAGCCATGGAGCCTTTTCCTCCCAGTAGTCAGGGGTGGAGTCAGGCTCTCCCTAGGGAGCGCAGCTCCTGGGCCACACTCTTACCTGCTGCCACCTCCCCCTGTGCAGCTGTGGGTGGAGGTTCAATCAGAGGGTCGGCTCTGTTGCGTGACCTCACTTGGGGACCAGCCCTGTTCGCCTCAGGAAGCCGGCGATAACGTTATAAGGTCCACGTGGTAGGTCAGGAAGCTGGCAGTGCAATATAAGGCCCATGTGGTAGGTTAGGAGGCAGCTTGACATGGGAAGGCATGAGCAGTGTCAGCGGGAAGCAGAGTGACACCAGAGTACATTTCATCCCCTGTCCTCTCCGCAAGGTGTGACTACGCTTCTGGGGAGTCTGCTGGTGGCTTGGCTCCCTGCAGAGTGGAACTTCCCAGAGTTCCCGTTGCTGGCACAGCGAGTCAAGCCCTCTTCTCCCCACCCCCCCCATCTCACTCGGCTGCCACCTGCGGTGTGTGCTCCTGAGGGCGCAGATGTCCCACTGGGTTTTCGGAGTCGGGGGAGCTGTGCTGCACCTGCCCTGCATGGGTGCCTCAAAGCAGCAGAAAGGTTCTTTCAGCCCTAGAGGTTGAAAGTGCGCATCCGGGTCTCGGCCCTGTTGTTGATCTTCCTCCTCCGTCCTCACCGGCACGCTCCCCCGTTGGGTCCATTCTGCCATATGTAGTTGAGGGGTGATTAGATCTGGAACCCACCCTGCTCAGGCACCACCCTTGCCCCCCAGGTACAGGGGCTCCACAACTCCGCACCGCCCAGCCCGGGGCCCTCTCGCGCTCAGCATTGACCTTCCCAGGAAACACTGAGGCACTTTAGGGGACCTGGGCTTTCTTCAGGAAGCTTTGTAACTACCCGTGGCTCCTGGGAGATGTGCCCCGCCCAGGGGGAGGGCGATGAGTGGCAGTCACCCTGTGTCTCTTCCCTGCTGATTTGTCTCTCCCCAGCCCCTGCAGGCCTCGGACAGCATGACACCCCGTGCCCCTTCCCCGGGCGCCCCCTTTGCCGAGCTGCTGAAGGCGGCCTATGAGGAGGAGGAGGGGGCCGCGCTCCTGCGTGAGGGCGTCGAGGCTCAGCTGCGGGCCACTATCCCGCACCTCCTGCTGCAGCAGGTCCCCCGCGCCGCGAAGCAGCTGCTGCTCTATCTCAGGACCTCTGTGGAGCGCTTCAGCCAGGTCAGCCTCGCCACCCCCCGCCCCCGCTCAGGACGCAGCCGCCTGTGAGCCGCTGTGGCCACAGAGCAAGCCCCGCCTGCTACTCCGTGTGCCCTGTCTGAGCCCCTCCTGAGGGCAAGAGGAGAGCCCCAGGCTCCCCACTGGCAGTGTAGGCGGGACAGCGCGAGTCAGCAGGAAGAGCCGGTAGGAGCCAGTGGACAGTGCGTCCACCCAGCTCATGCTGACCCTGTGCGTCTGAGGATTGCCGGCGCCTCTCAGGAGGGGATCGCCAGCCCCGTCCTCCCAGGCAGCTCTGAGCCGACGGGCGTCGAACCTTTCAGGGAGCAGCCAAGCACGCCGCCTGCTGGCACCCCCAGAACAAGGCCCTCTGAAAGTAAACCCCCTCTCCCCCACTCCCAGAGGCTTTCTGGGGGCATCACCGGGTCTCTCACTGAGCAACCTGTCCCCACGGCGATGGGTTCACACACCAATTGGGCGGAGCCTTAGAGGTGGGTCCTGTCCCCGCACTCTGTCCAGGTGCCCCATTCCAGATCCAGCAGAATCATCTGTTGCATGAAAAGTGTCTCTGAGGCCCTTGGCATTTTGCAAATCTGACGGAGTCTTTGAAAGCGCGTGGGGAAAACCCATCATCTTTCCACCCCGTTTTTTCCACGAAGCCCCTCATCCTCTGCATAAGGGCACTGTTGTCTTCAGCACGGGCCCCCTTCTCAATCCTTGTTTTCCACTCTGCCACGACCGCCCCTCTGACACCAGGGCCGGCAGTCCCAGTCCAGAGCCTGAGGCCTCTTGTTCTCCTCCCTGCAGCTGGGCAGGAGAGTGGGGCCAGGCCTCCTGCAGCTCCTCATGGGTCTCCTCCGGGACCTGCTGGTCCACTGCAAGCACCTGAGCATCCAGAGGCAGCCGCGAGGCCAGGCCACCCAAGCTGAAGCTGACCTTTTCCTGGACATGGAGTCCTTGGCCTCTCTGGAGCTGGCCAGTGACCAGGTACTGCCACCTGCCCCTGGGAGCCCTTTTCGGTTAAGTCGCAGATGAACTGGCTTGCCCGCCTCCCTGGATGCCCTACAACAAACAGAAGCTATAAGAAGGGCCTGGCCCAGAGAGGAGCACCCTCTACCTGTTTGTGTTCCCCCGGCGTGGGCAGCATCCCTGCTCTGGAGACTGGGAGGGGTGGCCCCAGGGGGATTTCTCTGTGCATCATCGCATCCCCCGTGCTGAATGGTGGGAAGGCGGCGGGCAGGAGTTTCCAGTCTGCGCAGCAGGGAGCACTGCGCTGGTGTGTGTGTGTGTGTGTGTGTGTGTGAACACATTCCTCTCTCCTGCCTTCTAGTCCAGGCAACTGGCTGTCAATTGGGGCCACAGTGACTCTTCCTCTTACCGTTGAAGAAGTCAGTCCCCTTCTCAGCCTAATGCAAATACATGGCTTCCTTCCTCTGGTTCTGAAGTTGAGACGTGGGAGTGGGGGTGGGATTCATTGCTGAACCCCGACTCCTAGTGCTCTCCCCTGCAACAGGATTTAACGCTGCCTGGTCACGTACCCTCTCGATGGCCGTGGGTGTGCGTGTGGGTGACTGTTGCTGGGGCCCTGTGCATCTGAGTCTTCCCTCCCTGGGGTGCCTCTTATGGTGCGCTGGCCGGCTGGAAGCTTCCTGGAAAGGAGTGGAGACAGGATTCCCCTTGGTTATGAATGGGGCATAACCTTTCTCTCCAGGACATGTGCACTCAGCTGCGCCATGCTCGCCTGCTCAGTGGTCAGATGCTGGGAGGAAGGAATAGGTGACCCTGGCCTCATTCTGACACTCCCACAGGGCCTGTCCCCCTGAAGGGGCGTGACTTGGGGGCAGGTAGCCTCGCGGTCATCTCGCTCAGTAGGTGCACCCGGGCTCTGAGGGGGCCTGGCCAGGTCACAGCCCAGCTCCCGTGGTGCTCACTGCCGTGTGCAGGAGAGACAGGCGGCCAACAGCCATGACTGAGAGTGGAGATGGGGTGTGGCAGCGTCTAGGTTCTGGCTTGAGGGGGCGGGGTGAGTGTCTGGCCAGGGGTGATCACGTGTGCGTTCTGCTCATGTTCCAGATGCTGGAGGAGGTGCTGGTGGCCATCCTCAGACACCCCACGCTGGACAGCTGGTTCCTGGCCCTGGAGCAGCAGGCCCTGCCCCCGCACACCCTCAGCCCCATCCTCGTGAAGCAGCTGGCAGCCGGGCTGAGCGCCGGGGTTCTGCAGCTGCTGGTCACGAGTGCCCCCATCCTCCAGGACATCGGCCAGCAGGGCCTGCTCCGCCGGTACCTGGAGGCCATCACCCAGAGCGTGCTGAAGGAGCTGCGTGTCCAGAGGGAGGCCCCGGCCCGGACGCCGCCTAGGACCCTCCCCCAACTAGAAGCCCTGCAGGCCCTGCACCCATACATGGGGGGCGCCCAGATCCGAGAGATCACCCTGGCTCTCCTGGGCCTGCCGGAGGCCTGCCTGGTGACCCAGAGGCCCAGCAAGGCCCCAGGGCAGGGAAGGCACCTGAACGCCCTCGGCCAGACCCTGGTCCAGTTGCTGACCGGCAGCCCCCAGGACCAGCTGCCGCGTGACGAGCTCCTGGGCACCGCCGAGTACGTGCGGGGTCTGGCGGCCCTGCTGCCCACGCTGGCCGTGGAGGAGCTAGATGCGGTGTTCCTCCACACGCTGCAGAGAAGCCCCGCACTGGCCCCCGGGGTCGGGGTTGGCTTCCTCGACTACTGCCTGGCCCGGCAGACGACAGCAGCGCTGGACATGGTCGGCCTGCTCCTCCAGCAAAGCTGGACCCACCTACTGCGGTTCGAGCTGTGGTGCCTTCGGGCTGGCTCCCGGCGCGTCCTGCAGGAGAACCTTGACGTCCTCCTCCCCCTCGTCCACGTGTATCTCCAGTGCAGCTCTCAGGGGCGGTTCACGCGCCCAGCAGGAGGTTTGTATGGGCTGGCCCTGGGGTCTGGGGGGTGGGCTCGTGAGGTGAATTGCGTGTTCTTGCCTCAGCCCAGGAACTGCCCCTCTTAGCGTGTGGCTTACTTCCCTTCATTGCCAGGCCCAGCTCAGACAACTCAGAATTGTGACCTCTCTCCCCTCCCCGAGCCCCCCAGCCTCTGTCCCCAGGTGTAGCTCCTGTGCCCCCCTGGCCCTGAGCTAGCACATGGAGATCGAGAGGGGACAGACCAGGGTCGTGCCTCGTCTGGTTGGGCTGCTGGGTGGCTCAGCCCTCCTCGCTTCTCCCTTCTGGAGCGGCAGTTCTGGGATGCTGATGCTGTGCCCGGCTTCTTTCATCAGACACCTCTGAGCTGCTCGGATCTATTCCTGTTCCTCTGAACCCATGAGCAGTTTTTCATTTCGCTGCTCTGCCTCCATTTTGCGTAACTTCATGACAGTTGCAAGATAGGGTTTGTTTGTTTTTTAATTGTGCTATATGTGATGGGAATTCCCGTGTGCAATTTGGTGGCATTAGGTGTTCATGTTGTGTTATGCAACCATCACCATTTCACGTTTTTTTTTAACACCCCTGAAAGAAGCTCGTGATGAGAGATTTTTTTTTTTTAAGGTAGCAGGCACCCACCCTCTCCTACCGTATCCAAAAGTGGGTGTCTAGTGGGTGCCCAGAACATCTCGCAGTGAACGCAGGCCTTGGGAGACCCGATCCCGCGCTGTTAGCCCGGGGCGTTTGTCAGTCTTGGCTGGTGAGAAGGGGCGAGTGGCGTGCTGGTGATCGTTGCTTCAGAGCACTCACCAATCCCCGTGGTGTACACACCCAGGCGGCAGCCGATGTCAAGGTGCCAGAGCAGCTGACACCAGCTGGCTCTGAAGATTCCCGAAGAGAGCAGCTTCGGCCAGCCGGCACAAACCAGCTGGCCCCGGCGCACCTTTGGCTGCATCTGCCTCTCTGTGTTTCTGCCCCAGTACCCTCTGCTGTCACACCCGTTTTGAGGAAGGCCCTGTGGAGGCCGCTCCAGGACAAGCTCCTCAGTGCTGACGACCTCCCCGAACGTGGGCTTCACCCAGAGGTCCTCGCCCAGCTGGTCCCCTTCGCCAGAGCCAAGGACCTCAGGGTCCTCATGGGCCATCTGCCCACCTTGCTGCGGACGCCAAGCAGTCACAAGAGGTATGAAGGCGTATCCTGCCTGCCGACGGCTCCCCGCTCCTTCCCACCGTTGCCTTCCAGCAGGCTGTGGCATTCAGAGGATGGGCATCTTTGCCCAGCCGAAAGCTGCTGCTGTCAAGTGGTTGAGCTTCAGGTGAGGGGCCCAATGGGCAACCCACTGCCAGACTAATCAATTGGAGAGTCTCTGCAATGTGATGCCAGCCAATGAGAAGACCATTCCTGGGTGAACCCTACCTTTCACCCCTTTTTGCCCAGAATAACTATCTCTACGAGGGATCCCCCGGTCTGATTCCTGGAGAGTGGTGCTTCGCAGTCGAGGGTGGTTTGGTCCCCTGGGGTCCTTTGGCAACGTCTGGCGTCTTGCTTGTTCTGAGGAAGGATGTGATCCTGGCATCCGGAGGGTGGAAGCCGGGGATGCTGCTAAGCCCAGTTATAAGGCTTGTTACGTTTCTGGTGTTGGATGGGAGGCAGGCAAAGTCTACTATCCCTGTGATTGAGTCATGTGGGGAGCAGGGGGTAAGGCAAGCGTGTTGTCCTCTGCCCCTCTGTGGCCCATTGCAGTGCTTGGCTGTCTGTGAAAGCGTCTTCTCTGACTTTGTGCCATTTGTCTTCTGCTGCAGCTGGATCGTGGCTGACTCTATCTCCCTCGTCTTGGAAGGGTCGGCAGAAGAGCTGCGCACCTGGAAAAAGATTCTTCTGGAATCGTGTCTAAAATGGCTGATGGTGTCTTTTAGTGGCAGCCAGGAAGACCAGGACAGTACTGGGGATCAGGAGAAACAAATGCTTCTGAGGTTAACAGAGCAGTTGGTGAGTGTCTTCTCCTGAGGGGATGGTTTCATTTGGAAGGTGGAGGGTGAGGCAGACAAGCAAAGCGTTACGAATGCATTTCAAGCCAGGGGGCATGAACGTGGCCTGGTGGGAAGTGAGAGCAACCTTGTATAACTAGGATCCAGAATGGTGGTTGGAGGGCAAACTCATTCCATCAGTTCTATCAGGTACTTTTCCTGCATCTGCTGCTCGGATCATATGGCTTGTTTTTTCTGTTTGTATGGTTAATTATGTTCATTGCTTTATAATGTTAAGTCATCCTTGCATTCTTAGGGTATCCTTTTTATATACTGTTGGATTTCATGTACTTATATTTTGTTAAGAATGTTTATGTCTACTTAAGCGCATCAAACAACTTTACCAAACAAGTTATAAAGTGGGAAAAAATATTTGGCACTGGCATTTCTGACAAGGATCTGAGCTCTAAAACTTACAGAAAACGTCAGAGGTGCTCAGACTCATTGACCCTTAGGGAGTTGCAGATCAGATCTGCAATGAGATCCAGTACTATCTCCCCCTGTCAATAATGGCACCGATCATGAAAACAGACACGTGGAGGCGCGGCTGTGGGAAGGCTGTGAATGCTCTGACGCTAAAGCCACTCTGGACATCAGCATGTGCTTCTTTAAAAAGTTCCAAGTAGAAAAGTCTTACAGGACTGCATTCTCCACCGAGGTGTATGCTCTAGGGCAGTGGTTCTCAACCTTCCTAATGCCGCGACCCTTTAATACAGTTCCTCATGTTGTAGTGACTCCTCCAGCCATAAAATTACTTTTGTTGCTACTTCATAACTGTAATTTTTTTACTGTTTTGAATCATAATGTAAATATCTGATTGGCAGGATGTATTTTCATTGTTATAAATTGAACATAATTAAAGCATAGGCATCAATCACAAAAACAATGTATACAATATATATTCTTGTATAAGGCGAGTTTTCCAGCACATTTTTAATACAGTTTTTGTGGTAAAATTAGGTACCTTTGCTGATATTTGGGTCAGCTTATACTTGAGTACATATATTGATTATAATTCATGAAGTGTTGTTTTACCTCCAGTCATGCTGTTTTCTACACAGCAGCTGCTTTCTACACAGTAGCTGCTCGCTACATGTGTGATTGCTCCGCATAAATACATTGTGGCGTCAACCCTGTCATGCACCTATGGGGTTGGCATGATGATGCCATCATGCCAGGTACTTGTATGTGGGCGTATCTGTATGTGATTGGACACCCCCGGAGATGGATAGAGAGTGATGTCTTGGTTCCTAAGACCATCAGAAATATGTGTTTTCCCATGGTCTTAGGTAACCCTTGTGAAAGGGTTGTTGAGCCCCCAAAGGGGTCACGACCCACAGGTTGAGAACCACTGCTCTAGCGAACTAAGACGTGTGGCACAAATAGTCATAGCCACACTTGTAGTTATTATATTCCCAATATCAAAAGTATGGAAATAGTCTAAATGCTTATCAATGGATAATTGGGAAGCTGATATATCTGTGCAGTGGAATACTATGCAGTGATAAAGAAGAGTGATGAATCTCAAAACATCTCAAAGCATGGATGAATCCGAGGACATCATTCCGAGTAGAATAGGCCATGAAAGGACAGCTGTTGGGTGAGGCCACTGTTAAAAGCAATGACGAAGAGGGTTGCACATATAAAGTATTATTCTTTGGAGATTTCCAAGTATGGGGGGAAGATGACTAACTGGATAACTTAGGGCTCCTTATAGTGAGAACAAAGGCCATAATCAGTAGGAGTTGGCACCAGGTGACCAAGTCGACTGAGAGGTAGGCATGCGTGAAAGACACCCATTATAACTACAAACTTTCCTTATTTAGCACATACTGGCATGGGACCATTTCTTTATGAGTAAGTGCATATAGTGTGTCTCTAAGAAACTAGTCCATGTCATCCATGTTGCTGAATTCAATGCTTGTAATGTTGTCTTTTTTTATATTTGTAAAATGTAACGGTACCATATTCCTTGTTCTTGATCATAACAGTGTGGTCTTTCATGTGGTAACCAATTTGGTGAGGAGATTATTCATTTTTCAACCTTTTGATTTTTTTTTTTACCAGTTTTATTGGCATACAATTCACATAGCAGACAACTCAATAGTCAAGAAGAGTTGTACAGTCATCACCACAGTCAGTTCTGGAACATTTTATTTGCTCTGTTCTCAATCTTATCAGCTCCCTGTTTCCCCTTAACTTCCCCCGCCATGCCTTTAAGGAAGAATCCGGTTCTTGTCTCTGTGCTTCTGCCTTTCCCTCCTTTTGATTTGGATTTTTTATTTTACAATCCTTGGATCACATTGACTTGTGTGCTTTTTCCATGTGGACTTACTAGATGTCTCACTTAGATGGCTGCTTGTTTGAAGGCAAGTCTTTAAGACCCCAGATGCTGTTCCTTCTAGTAGCCAGGCACCATCTAGTTTCTTCACCACACTTTACTGTAGCACCCATATCGTCAGTGATCTCGTTAGGCGGGAGGGTGAGCATCAAGCAAGGCTATGTCATAAGAACTAAATGTTTTTAGCTTAAGGCTAGAATTATGTGTGAGCCCCAAATCCTTTTATATAGCTATGGTTTATTTATGTCTCTGATTTACCTTAGAGACATCAGTGTTTTTTTTTTTTTGTGTGTGTGTGTTCGTATGTCTTTGGGTTTTTTTTAGTTATCATTTTATGTTAGAGAAAATTATCAATCATATCCTTTCAGTGTAAGGTAACTATTGATAATGTCATTAATTTAGCTAACGGCACAGAATTTAAAACAGTATTGAGAAAAGAAAATTATGTACTTATAACCCAACAATGAGCCACATTACATGAATAGTTGATGTGCACAGATTAAAGTCTTAAGTGATTGGGCACTATTTGTGCTAACAATGGGAGTTGGTGATAGGGTGAAACTTTCCATATTATTCATTGACAACACCAGAGACATGGCTACCAGATTAAAATGTGTCATCATAAAACAAAGAAGGCAGTAAATTAGATAGTGTATGGTAGTTCCGGCCCACCATTCATTATGCACCTTCAGTGGAACAGATTCCTACCATAGCACAACATATGCTCGTTCTGTGCCCATGGGCTGACCGTCATCAGCTTCCTCTCGCACTAGGGAGCATCAACCTTTAGTCCAAGGCCACCAGTGAGTTGGAGGGAAAGCCCCGTGCACGTAGCAAGGTTTCCTCATGAGGCAGGAGCCCTCTGAGGTGGGCCATGATGGATGACGTTGTACTCTTGGAAAGAACAGAGTCTCAACTCTCAGTAGCCTATAGCACACATTCAATTTCTTTCAGTTATAAATTCTTCTTTGGTCTATTGAGTTATTGAGAAGTATATAAATCTTTATGGTATTGATTTTTAAAGTTCATTTAATGTCTTTAGCAAATGTATTTCACAGGGTTTGAGCTCTTTGAACATTTAATGAGACTGGTTTATAGACCAGAATGTGGTATATCTTGCAAATATTTTTGTGCACATGAAATCATTGAGTTTTCTCTCTCTCTCTTTTTGCATGGAGTGTTATAGGCATTAATTCAAGTGGTAGTTAGGTTGTGCATATATCCTATATCCCTAATGATTTTTTTGTTTATTAATAATTGCAAGAAATGTGTTGGACTAATTTCTAGGTATAAAGTAAATTGATCTTTTTCCTTGCAGTTTTGGCTTCATGTACTGTGAAGCTCTGTTTTAGTTGTATGAATGTTTAGAAATGCAAAAAAAAAAAATCCTTCTTTGAAAAAGAAGGTCCAATGTCTCCCTGTCCAGAGGCCATCCTGTGATAAGTGTGGTAAATATCCTCCTCACTGAATATGAATGGTGTGTATATGTAGGCCTTAAAACTACATATAATGTCAAGCACGTGCATGATTCCTTTTTCCTTCCAAAGCACATTGAGAGATTTTTCCTTGTCAGTGACTCCATGGGACAGAGTACACAGCATCACCTGGTCCTCTGCACAGTTGGTTCCTGTTCGCCTTCACAGAAATGCCTGAAAGAGGAGCTGCCGGTTGGGGGGGGGAGACGGGAGGCGGGGACACAGATGAGGGTCCAGCTGCTCTCAATTTCTTTCACATTCTGTTTGGCACCAAGGTCTCCCCTGCCCACCCAAAGCCTAGGCACACTCTGCCCTGGAGGGTCTGTTTCCCACCTTGATCTGCCCATTCTACCATCCTCTCCATGGGACTCCTCTGGGACCCAGTGACCTGCTTGCTGGCAATGTCCAATCGTGCTGCTTCGTGTGATAAGATGGAAACAAGATCAGGGCTTTTCAGGATTCCCCCTCCGCCGGCTGGTGACCAGAGGTGTGCTAGAAACCATCCGAGTGCCCAGCAGGAAGCAAAGTAAAAAGAAACAGCCACATCGATTGTTTGGCTAGCCATCACCCACATTTTCTGAATGGCTTTCATTTTGCTTCCGTGTTCTGCATTTTAGTGTTTGCTCTGTTCTAAGGTAGACCTTGATGCTGCTTCCTGCCCCTCCCCATAACTTTGAGCCAATGCCCCCTGATCACTCACTGCACACAGAGGGGACATGGCAAAGGACGGTGCCCTTGGGGAGAGCCAGAATGGTCATCGGAACATCGCTTTTCAACTCTTTCCTCCCGTATGTCACAGCAGCAGTCTCTAGACCCAGAGACGCAGCTGCCCTTATGAAGGGTCAGATGGCTTAAGCATTTCCTAATTTAAACAAACACGTGGGGTGAGGCTTATTTATGCTTTTGTTTTTTTGTTTTAGCAATCACTTAAGGAAATGGACCCGGGTGACTGGCAGAAATTTGTGAAGACTGGACTCAAGTGAGTTGCTTCTCCTGTTCTCGGTGTGGGTGTGGTTCATTGATGTTTCAAATGTCACCGGTCATGCAAAGCCAAGCAAAGTCCAGATCAGCAAGGCATCGCAGGGCTGTTTGACCTCGTCTAGCTTCACAGGGCGGGAAGGAGGTAAGCAGACCAAGACTGATTCCTATGAAGCAGAGCAGAGGTCAAGACAGTTCTGACACAAGCTGATCCTATGTTGGCACTTTGAACTTCTCGATTGGGTTTAGTCATTTGTTGGAAAGGACACAGGACTCTCAGGCAAACTCATGATCATGGAGTTCGTTAGGGAAGTAGGTGATCATTTAGGATCAGGAGCGACTCTGCCTCTGGAGTGGTTTCTTGTTAAGCCTTGTGGGATGGCAAGGCTGACTTACCCCCTTGTTAGGGTTTCATCAACCTTAGACGCATGGAGCCCTGGTGGTATAGTGCTTTTGCATTAGGCTGCTGACCACAAGGTCCGTGGTTTGAAACCAACTGCTCACTGGAGATAGATGAGGCTTTCTATATCCATGGAGTGTTAAAGTCTCAGTCAGGGTGCAGTGTGGCAGTGATGAAGCATAACAACTTTTCCCTAGTTCTTCAGTGCTTCCTTCTCCCCACCATCATGATCCCAGTCCAACCAGAATGTACACTGGTACAGATAGGAACTGGAAGCACGGGGTATCCAGGACAGATGAATCCCTTGAGAACTCGTGGTGAGAGTGGTGATACCAGGAGGGTGGAGGGAAGGTGGAGTAGAAAGAGGAAAACAATTATAGAGACCTGCATGTAACCTCCTCCCTGGGGTATGGACAACAGGAAAGTGGGTGACATCGGAGAGTGTAGGTTATGACAAAGAAATAATAATTTATAAATTATCAAGGGTTCATGAGGAAGGGGGAGCAGGGAGGGAGGGGAAAATGAGGAGCTCATACGAAGGGCTCAAGTAGAAAGCAAATGTTTTGAGAATGATGATAGCAACACATGTACACATGTGCTTGACACACAACGGGTGTGTGTATGGATTGTGATAAGAGTTATATGAGCCCCCAGTAAAATAATTTAAAAAGTTACAGTCTCGGAAACCCGCCGGCACAGTTCTCTCCTGCCCTGTAGGGTCACAGTGAGTGAGCTGGGATTGACTTGACCGCAGGGAGGTCTAACCCCACCACGGTGTCATGCACCTCGTTCGCCTTATGAGTCAGCTGTCTAATTTCTGTGGTTGGTCATAAACACCTCATTTGTATAGTTCCACTCAGGCATCCGTTGAGGGTTAAAAGAACATGGCACAAAAGGCCTTTAAAAAGCTCCGCACCACACTGCATGTGTTTAGAGCAGGTGCTGTACCAGATTTAGAGAAAGGTGTGGATGGGTGAGCAGGCAGGTAATTTGCCTTGTGCAATATTGTATGTTTCTGATGAAAACGAGAGGGACAGCACTTTTAAAAATGAAATAATTTTAAAACACAGAAACGGCCCAGTTATATAGCAGCTCCCACAGGTAGTGCATGGTGCGAGTTTCCTGTATTTGCTATAATTCATCCTCTTCCTCCCCTCCACCCCCTGAAGTTCATCACTCCTCTGGAACTGAACCTTCCCAGACCCATGCGATTTCTCATAGTCTGAGTTTGTGTCAACATGTTGCTGTCAGCAGTGGTTTTAATATGGCACACTAATTCCCATCAGTGAACCTTCTGGGAAGCCGCCACCGTCCACCTGTTTGTGGAAGCTTGCATGTTGCTGTGATGTCAATGGCGCTTCAAAGGAAGTCCTGAAGATCTGCTTTTGAAATCCAGCCCTCGCACACCCTGGGCCACAGTCGCTCTGTCCTGAACCGGTTACACACACAGGGTGCAGGGCCCTGCAGCGTCCTGTAGCGTCCTGTTCTGCTGTAGATGGGCTCACCGCATGTTGGGGCCAACTCAGCAGCCATTAACAGCATCAGCGCCATTCTGTGGCTGGCTG